>VWZE01007835.1:583205-670376 GCA_013396675.1 Eubucco bourcierii
GGGCCTGCTTCCGGTGTCCGCCCTCCGGCTCCGCCCGCCGCCGCCGCTGCCGCCGCTGCCGCCGCGATGCTGCTGCTGTGGCGGTCCCGCTGCCTGGGCCGGGCGCTGGGCCGCTCGCTGCGTGCCCTCCGGCAGGTACTGCCCGCCGCGGGCACCGGCATCGGGGAGGGAGGCGAGGAGGGCGGCCGGGCGGGCGGCGGTTGGGCGAGCGGTGACGGCGACGCCAAGGGCACCGGGACACGTCCCCCTTCTTTTTTTTCCCCCTCCCCCTCTCGCCCGCTTCCTCGGCGCGAGGCACCGCCGTCCCGGTCGGGAGAGGGCAAGGAGGGGCGGCACCGGCCGCGGGGCAGCCCCCCGCCCACCACCATCCGGGAGGGGCTAGGGTGAGCGCCGCGCTGTCCCTTCCTGAGCTGGGCGCCGCCGGCGCGTATGCCACTGCCCTGCTGCTGCCCCACCCGAGCCGGGAGAGGCGGCGGCTGGTTCGGCCGCGACACCGTGCAGAGCCGACTGGCGGGAAGAGCTTCCGAAACCCTCCGTCCTCGGGCTTCCCGCTGGACTGAAGCGTTTGGGGAGCCTCTCTGCTGGCAGCCGCCACTCGCATCACACTTCCCTGCCGCTGCGGAGATCCGTCCCAGCTGGGGCCGGCCCGGTACATTAACGGGCAAATAAACCGGTGTCTACTGCCTTATTTAATTCCTGTGCTCCGTTTTCAAAGCAGTCGTTGAATGGATGCAAACGGTGGTAACCTGTGCCGGCGGTGGGCTTGCAGTCTAATAGCCAGATCCAGCTACTTAAATCAACATCGAGGCTGCACTTGGCCAGCTGGGTTCTGTCGTTTGCTGCCTTCTGGCTACATCTTCCGTTTAAATAGCAAGCATGCACAGCTTTATGTACATATGTGCATATGTATATGTATGCATGCATACACCTACGTACACTTGCATACCTACAGGAGGAAAAAGATCACTTCTCTTCCAGTTGCCCCAGCTGAAGCCTTAGAGCATGTTATCTGATTTTAGCCGTTGCATGAATGTAGGCAACCAAGTGTTGAGAGCTCATTGTAATGCTGAACTATTAACTATGTCTTGCTCCCCCATAGGGCTGTGGTATGTTAATGCTTGCCTCTGGGTGCCACAAAGAGATTTGTGTTTACAAATACGTGTGTGTGTACACAAAACTGCACCATAAACAATTTATATGTAATGGGATGCAACTATATATATATGTAGATTAAAATTGATTATAGTGCAGTTTCTGTAAGTGGTATTTTAACAACACTTAAGCATTGTCACCTGTCAGTGGTGCTGTGTAATTATACAGAACACAGAAGACAGCTAGATGGAGTATTCAAACATTTTACAAAACTGATCTGCAAATCAGGAGGTTACAGGAGGTTGTAGTTGAGTACTAGGCATATTAGATCATTTTAGTGATGTACTAGAAAAGTTGAGAGGTCAAGATGGTGGTGGGAGTTTGATTTTATAGAATCATAGAATGGTGAGGTTGGAAGTGACCTCAAAGATCATCTAATTCCAACCCCCTGCCATAATCAGGGACACCTCCCACTAGTACAGCTCACTCAAGGCCTCATCCAACCTGGCCTTGAACACCTCCAGGGAGGGTTTCCATTTCCATTTGAGCAGGAATGTGGGAAGTACATTTTGACTAGGAGGAACTTGGCAAACTTCTGACGGGAGAAGTGGAAACAATAGACATGCAGAAGTGTAGAGCTGAAAGGGGGAGCAATGGAGTTGGCAAGAAACAAGAATCATAGAATGGTAAAGTTGGAAGTGACCTCAAAGATCATCTAGTTCCAACCCCCTGCCATAGGCAGGGACACCTCCCACTAGCACAGGTCACTCTAGGCCTCATCCAACCTGGCCTTGAACACCTCCAGGAGCATCTACAACCTTCCTGGGCAACCTGTTCCAGTGTTTCAAAGAAGGGCAGGGGAGTACTGTAGGGATTTTGATAATCATGTAAAAGAGAAGAAGGTCCTGGATTCATATATCAAGTAGATATCATGAATGATTATCAACAGACTGCTATCCAAGCATGTAAGACTCAGTGGTCTTGGGCAGGAGCATCTGTGGAGGGATGACCTGAATAAGTGCAGAGATGATCTCATCTGAATAAGGATGGTTTGATCTGGAGCTGCATTCAGTGCTTTGAGGATCAAATCCTCCTGTTTATCTGGGGAAGAGTTTGTAAACTCCTCTTTGATCCTGTCTGCATGCTGGAAGAGTTCTCAGCCTGTCGTCTTAGAAACAGTATCCTTCACCACTCAACATTGTTATCTCCATCCCATCTTACCCATCCACCTTGTATATAATTGTGTTAAAATTCGTGGAAGATGTGCAGTGGAGTATCCTGTAGCAGCGATTTGTGCTCATCATTGGTGTCAAAGCAGCAGCTTCTTGGCTTCAGAGAAACTGAGTCTGGACAACCCAGTGCTGCTTTTGCCTGTTGTCACAGCTGCTCAGCACTGGGCTTCTGTTTTGCTCTGTTGAGCACCTCTGCCCTCCTGTTCAGTGTCCTTACCTGAACTGGTCCCTGTTTCTGCTGTTGGAGAAGAAATGTGTAAGCATGCAGGCTGTCACTTCAGCTGTTGTGTTCCATAATTTGTTTCCCTATGTGGTGACCTACTGAAAGGTGACAGCTCCTTGAAGGGTGTGCCCTGGGACACTGTGGACCAGGGTCACTTTGACAAACAGTTATAAAAACAACTCTGAGAAGTCATGTGAAACATAGCAGAAAAATTATTTACTCAGTACGTGAGTCGCTAGCTAATTAGACCAAGGTTTATTTCTCCAAATGAAGGCTGCCTCTTTAAAGTGACCCAAAGTGCTCTTGCCAGCTAGTGAAACCTCCAGTGCTTGCATTTTCAGTGAAGAAGCTCCGAGATTAGGCAGAAGGCAGATTTAGCCAGGTGATACCTGCCTGCACAGGCAGTCCTGCAGGGAAAAAGGGACCAGAAAGCAGGCATCTCTGAGCTGCATGTGCATCTCAGGTACTGTGGGTAAGGGATGGACACAAGGAGGAGTCTTGGTATCTTTCAGTAGTGGCTCTTTAGAGCTCTTTACCTTCTGTCTTTTAGGTTAGGAAATGAGGGATAGAGCTGTACCATTTGTTTCCATAGTTTTGCAGCATTCGTGGCACACAGGCTGGACACCTCTCACAGAAAAGAGCCACAGATGTGTTTTCTTACAAGGCCTTCTAAACTGATTGGTTTACTAGGAACTAACATAAGCAGTGATGATTGTGGTGTTTTAGATGCTTGACCAAGCAGAGTTAGCTTGAAATGTGTCTTACGATCGCAGCTCAGGGCTCGGTCTACACGAACCAGATCTCAGTTAGCAGGGGACCAGTGCTGCACCAAGATAAAGTGTAGCACTTGGGATGACTCTGCAAAGTCTGTGCAGTGCTCCCTGCTTTCTGTTTCCCAGCCAGACCTGGGGCAGAAGCTCTGGTGAGCCCTGCTGAAAGCTGGTTTTGCAGGACTACCAGTCTGGGATTGGTAGTCCCTGCAGTACATTAGCAAACAGGGTCGCTGCTTGGTGCTCTACTGCAGCTTTTGAACTGTGCTGGACCCAGACTGGCTGCCTGTGTGCCTAGCACTGCTAATCATAACCCTGTTTACTACCCATCAGTCACTGGGTTGATCATTCATTAATATCTAAGAAACCAAATCCCTCAGTAAGTTTGGGTAACTGACTTGCCAAGGTGGTGATTCCAGACCTGTTGTCAATTCTGACCATGTGAAGTGTTCACTGAATGTAATTTTGCATGCTGAAGAACTCAGTCCTGTAGACTGTGTGAAAAGATTAAGTATCTCTTTGATGTCTGTCTTGTCACACACAGCTTCACTGATTATTCTGATGTCTAAGATTGGTTGTATTCCATCCTGCTTGCTCTAACAAAGCTGAAATCAGGGCTTATCCACAAACTTCCCTTCAGACAGTGAGGATGTGAATGGAATCTAATTTTCACCTCTCACCTTAGCTGCTGGATGAAGGTGCATTGAGCTGTTGAGTAGCTGTTGTTCCAAACCAGTCAGCTGCATTTTAGTCATGGTTACTGTGGTATTTCTCTACAGCTTTTAAGGAGTTCTTAAGTGCTCTAAAGCTGCAGTTTGATGCTAAGGAAATGTACAATAACAGTAGGGAAAGTAACTGAAATATCTTGAAATGTCTTTTAATTTTGAGGAATGTTATACTGAGCTGGGAGTCCAGTCAATGATTACATGGATGTGAAGTGAAATGTCACCAGAGGGCTGAATTCCTGGCTTACTGGAGGCAGTAGAAATGTTGCCATCAAGGGAAATTGTGGCCTTATGGACTTCAGAGGCTCCATAGCCCTAAACCAAGCAAATAAAAAAGAATGCCAAATGATACATTCGTGGCCAGGAGTAAACATCATGAGATGTTTTTTGATCATATCTATTATCTATCTGCCCATCCTTGACCTTCTCATTCACAGCAACTTTTAGTGAAGGAGTCCTTAGAAATCTGTTCCTTCCTAAAGTGGGAAATGTGCATGAGAAGGTCAAAAACAGCTGGAGCCACCACTGAAAACTGAGTGTGTCAGGTTTAACACCACTCCACAGGAAAGCATCCTGGAAGGAAATGAAACAAAGAGAGGGATGTAGATGCTCTCACCATCTCCCACTCTTGCACATTATGAGAAAGCAGCATGCCTGCAGTCTGGAGCATGGGAATGGTGGGTCCCATCTCTGATCTGGGTCCCATGGGAAAACCAAATTCCTTCTAGTATGAGTTGTATCTTTTTGCATTGTTGATAGTTTTTGTTCTCTCTTGACAGGGGAACTGTACTCTGGCAAGATGCTCTCTGTCTGGTGAGTCTTACACGTTCATTTAATTTCAAACTACTTTGAACAGAGCTGGTGATGGAAGTAGGTAATGGATTTTGATTGGGTTTTATTTCCATCAGTCACATAATGAAGAAACAGTTGGCAAAATCAGCTGTGTTTCCATGTGAGTGCCTCCCTTGCCTAATGTACCTGCTGCCTGACCCAGTCAGCTCTACTAGGAGTCTCACTGCAGAAGCACAGTGTTTCAAGCATCACACACATGCTTTTGCAGACCCTAACTCTCCAACAGATTCCTTTGAAAATGCTGAGTGAATGTTAAGTGACATATCAAATTTCACATGCCCCTGAACTCCTCTTTGGTGCTTAAACTGGATTTTGCCAGAGCTGTTCTTTCTAGCTGTACTGTGTTTGTAAAACATTCCATCACTCACTCCTTATTCCACTGTGAGAAACCAGTTCAATCTGCTTGCCTTTCCCAGTTCCTGGAGTTTCAGCATCAGCTCTTTACTAGGGAATAATGTCAAAATTTTATTGTTCTTTAAAAAAAAAAAAATCAAGTGGGGAAATAGTTCTTCCTTCTGGATTTGTGTGATTGTGTCCTGCAGCTGCTATGCTGTGACTCTTTAAAATCAGTCTGGAAAATTGCCCAGTGCCCTGAAAGAGACAAAGGACAGGAGTTCAGTTAGTAATAAAAGTTGCAGGGTCAGGGCCTGCGAGGCAGTGTGAGAAGGAGGCAGGGGGTATGTGAAACTGAGAAGTTACGCAAGTACCTCTCTGCTGTGAGTTCTGGAAAAGGAGGATTCTTGGGCCAGAGGGTGGATGTAGAAGAGGAATGATGGTGGCTTATTACTCTGCCCTACACCCTGTTTCCACTGATTTTTTTTATTCCTTAACTGTCCATGTGACTGTGAGGCTTTCTGGGGGTGCCTCTTATGTAACTGATCCCTTTCTCCTATTAGGAACTCCTTTGTATTGCTGAGGATAACTCAGCAGCAAGCACCTAAGGTATTAGTAGTCTTGAAGGTGTCTCTCATAGTTGTCTCCTGGTTTTGTTCTGGCTGGGGTAGCCACTGCTTTGTTTGCCCTTTCCAAAGTTATCCTTGCTGACTTTGAGGTGAAGATATTTTGTTTTCTCATCTCTGTAAAACTGTGTAAAGACAAGACCGTTGTTGTCAGACTCGGGGTGGATTCGTTGACACTGAGGTGCCTCTGTGTGTCTCTATTCCCTGCTTAGTCCCAAACTTCTTTCTGGGTGGACACTGGTGTGCTCTGCACTCCTTTACATGACAGGGACATTTGAAGGATGGATGATTGGATAATGTTCCTGTGGAGTAACACCATTCTCATCCTCAGGTGTGGCTGGGAGCCAAGGAATGGCTTACATGAACAGCAGGAAGCTTGTGTAAGTATTCTCGTGAGAGCCATGATGTGAAGAGGCTGGGGTTGCTCTAACCCTGATAAGATTTTGGGCCTGGGAAGCATAATGTAGTTGGCTGTCACAAAATCCCTTTGCACATTGCAGGAGCCTGGAGCTCACCCAAACAAACTCTAGGTTTTGCAGGTCAGGAACTGTAGCATGCTTCAGTTAAATAAACTTTGGTTGGAACCAGGTACCAAGGGAGGAAAGAGACAGGGCTGAGGAGACTGGTGATAAATGGATCTCTGTTCTTTAATTATCTAATTAGAAATATTTTGCTTTATGGTGGCCTCCTGACAGGATTTCTCTCAGAAGTAGGATGGTGTAGGGAGCTGTCATTCATATGACAAGCTGAGGTGGTCTGGTAAAAACGTGTTGGGGGAAATAACCTTAAGAACACGTTGAAAAAAACCTGTAATGCTGGTCTGTTTGCACCAGGTAGCTTGTTCTAGAGGAGGTGCTAAAGCATGCTTGTTTCAAGTTTCCAAATGGAGTGTCAGTAGGCATATAAAAAACCCAACCTTTGGAATGCTTGGGATTGCTTGCTCCCTTTGAAGGGGCGTGGGGGAGAGAAGGAGCTGTCTCTTGAACGTGTTGCCATAGGCAATATACAGTGCTTTCTCTTTTTTTGGAGCAACCCAGCAACTTCTGTAGAGATGACAGTCCTGATGTAGAGGTGAAAAAATGGTTACTAGTCACCTGAAGTGCAGGCTGTGCTGGCTAGGTCAGCCTTTTATCAGCATTTAAACCACAGTGGTCCTGTTGGGTTGCCTCCCTAAATTAGAATTGCCTAAATGCCATTTCTTACCGAGTTTCTCAGAGGTCCGGACATGTTTCCTTTCTTAGTGGGATTGTTGAAGGTTGAGCAGTAAGTAGGAGTCCCTTGGAACAAATACATCAGAATAGCTGAGCAGCCTACAGAGGAATATATTTCTGTGTTCATACCTTTCTCTCTCTCTCTCTCTCTCTCTCTGTGCAGAGTAAATAGCTCCAGTGTCTTCGCCGTCCGTTACTTCAGAACCACTGCAGTGCGTAGTAAGTAAAACCCAAGTCAGCAGGATGGGCTCTTGTGCTGCCTGTTGCTACCCTGATAAGAGCTGAACAACCTCTTCTACTCTTTGTCTAGACCCACTGCTGTCCCACCTCAATGGATGGCTGAGGGTTTATGTCCTAGGGCCCTAAAGATTTTTGTCTGGTGTTCCTGTCACAATGTGACTTCCAGTCAAATGGGAATTTCTCTTGTCTTTAAATGTTAATCAGTGTTGGAGCAAGGAGTCTGTGGTCCTACCCTCCCTAGCAGAGTGCTGATGACAAGAATGAAGCAATGTTGTGAGTTTTGAGCTCTGAATGCACTGAAGTCCGTCTGTGTCTCTCACAGGGGATGATGTGGTTACAGTGAACACACCAGCCTTTGCAGAGTCAGTCACAGAAGGAGATGTCAGGTGGGAGAAAGGTAAGAGTTGCCTTTTCCCTGCAATTTTCAGCACTTGCTGCTGCACTGGGCAGCATGGGGATAGGCTGTAGCTCATTGGTGGAAAACAAACTCTCTGCCTTTCAGTCTGTGACAAGTGAGGCAGTTAACTGCAGTTCTCCTGAGGGGTAAGGATTGCACTGGCTGCATTGGCACTTTACTGTCATGGGTGATGTTGAGCGAAGGGTGATGTCAAAACTAGACTCTGTGCAGTAGATTGCTTGAGTGAGACTTTTCTTTAGAAGCTGTGGAGAACTGGGGAGAGAAAATTCTGGGTCAGTGGGGCAGACTGCTGTGGGTTAAGAGGGGAGGCTGGAGCACGCCTCCTTCCTCACAGTGGTCTTCATATCTGTCATTCAGCTGTTGGAGACACAGTGGCAGAAGATGAAGTGGTGTGTGAGATTGAAACAGATAAGGTAGGAGTTTTCTGGACCAAAACTTCTTCTAGTTCTCCAGTGGGTACCCTGTATGGCTCCTCTCCTGCTAAGAGCTCATAGAGCCTGCAGGCCCTGCCTGTGTCTCCTGCTCCCTTCACAGAGAAAAGCTTTTCTCACCTAGTGTGAAAGCTGGCTGTACCTGAAGTGCAAATTCTTTGATAACTCTTCCTTCCTCATACATTTGATCAAGCATCAGTGATGCTGATGATTGTTGGAGCTACAGTTCCACTCCTCCTTCCGGTTTCACTGCTCTCTAAGTTTTGAAACTCTTTTGTGTTTAAACAGAGGAGGAATCTGCAGAGCCATAGGATGTCTTCAGATTGTTTTAAATTTAACCTTTGATTTGATTTGCTCCTTATAGGATTCTTAAGCTTTGAAGGTCTTGCTAAAACTCCCTGCTTCCAGTGTTGCTGTCAGGCAGATGCTGGCAGCAGGTCAGTTCTTGACTGCACCCTGGAGCAGAAAGATCAGGCAATATCAGGCACTGCCAGCATCTCCTAAAACTTCTAAATATTGGCACAAAATGCCAGTAGAGGGTGTGAAAGCTGGTGCAAAAGGTGCGAGACAGAGCTGCTGTCTGTGTCACATTCCAATGTGTATCTGCTCATATTGGCATCTTCTCTTGGGTGCTTGTTCTGTATCCAGTGTTTGGGGGAATTTCACTGATTTGGCTTTTTGCAGACATCAGTGCAAGTTCCAGCCCCAGCAGCTGGTGTGATTGAAGCCCTTCTGGTACCTGATGGTGGCAAAGTGGAAGGGGGGACGCCTCTGTTCAAACTCAGGAAAACTGGAGGTAAGTCAGGCATGCACACCTTGCTCAGGCCTTTCTGTTTCCACCAGTCTTCTTCAGCAGATGGTGGCATTTAGAGGGATCTCTGGAGTAAATATTTTTTTCCATACGCTGCTTGTAGCTGGAATAAAATTCTGTTGTCCCCTAGAAAAGCAGATTTTTTTTCCTTCTGAGGGGAGGACTTCTCCTTTTGCTTCTTCTGGAGGAGACTGCAGCTCTAAGCTAAAATTATTTGAGAATTCATGTTGTATAACTCCATTCTCTGCCCTCTTTCTTTAGCATCCAGTCTCCTGTGAGCATCCAATGAGGAGATCTGGGATGTTGAGTAGAACACTTTCACCATGGAGTCCCCTTGTGGTGGCTCCTGTCAGTTCAGTAGTGTTGAGAACGTAAAAGCACTCTGCCAGAGGGTTAGCTTTTATCGGGTTGGTTGGACTCTAGATCACTGACAGTGGAAGCTATTTGTGCTCTTGCCATGATTCTTCCTTGTCTTTCAGCTGCTCCTGCCAAGGCCAAACCAGCAGCAGTCCCTCCTCCTCCAACAGCCCCTGAACCTGTAGCTGCAGCTCCTCCTCCTCCTCCTCCTGCTGCAGCACCAATTCCCACTACAATGCCACCAGTGCCACCTGTGTCAACTCAGCCCATGGACAGCAAACCAGGTGAGACCACAGCCACTTTCTCCAATTTTCAAGCCTCTCTTCCTTGAGGAGAGGATGTGAGGTGAAAGACAGGTAAACAGTCTGGCATTTATGGTGAAGGCCTCCCCGTATCATTGCCCTGCATGCTCCTGACTGGAGAGCTCAGCTGTGCCTGGAGCCTGCCCAGCCCAGTTCTAGGCTGCTTCCACAGTGTTGCTCGAGCAAGGAGCTCAGATGGGCTTTCTACTTCAGGGCATTGCAGTCAAGCCCTGGCTTCCCTCTATGACTGATGTGTTCTTTACCCTCAGTGTCTGCGGTGAAGCCGACTGCAGCCCCAGCGGCAGCCCCTCCTGGGGAGGCAGTGCCCAGCAAAGGTGCCAGATCAGAGCATAGGGTAAGCTGTGGGAATAGGGGCCTTGCCAGCACTGTTGCTGGGTGACAGTCTGTTCTTGCAGAAGCCTTGAACTTTCTGGATGTGTCCATATCTACCTCTTCACCCCCAGCTCAGTATGGCTGTGACAGATGGAGAAATTATCTATGTGAGGGCACCACTTGGGGGTGGGTTAGAGGAAAAGCCAGGTCTGATCTGACACAGGTTTTTTCTAAGCTAAAGTCTTGAGCTCTGCTGGGTGAGCACAGAAGGCTCAGTGTGATCTGCTTGGTCTGTCCACAAGTCCTCAGCAAAGGACTGAGGCTGCTGCAGCTGCCTTGTGCGTTCTTAGGAGAGCGTGGCTGAGCAGCCTGCTTTCTTAGCAGTCTTCTTGTTCTCACATTAGCCTCCTGATGGAAACCTGTGTATGCTTGGAGGTCCTGAGGAATGCATAGGTCAGTGGTAGTTATACTGTGATGCATTCAGCACTGTTTTTGAAGTGAACTGTGTGCTGAGCTTGGAAGTTTCCCAGTGAAATCAATGCCTCAGCCTGTTACGCTGCTCAGGGACATCTGAAGTGAAAGCCTTGGCCCTAGGCATCTATTACTACTCAACCCAATGGCAAGAGGAGAAGGACCTTCAGAGTTTCTTGTACATTTTGCCCCTTGGATGTTTGAGGCAGCTTCTGCTTATACCCTTTTAATTTTCAGGTGAAGATGAATAGGATGCGTCAGCGCATTGCCCAGCGGCTGAAAGAGGCTCAGAACACTTGTGCCATGCTGACCACTTTCAATGAGATCGACATGAGGTGAGGAGCAGACCTCTGCTTCTGTTTACAAGCAGAGATAGATGCAGGCAGTCATCTCCAAGCAGGAGTCAAGACCTTGCTGATTCTTTTTGAAGAGACTGGCAGCCTTTCTCTTGGGACCTTTTAGGTGTGTACTGCTGTCTCCACAGCTTCATCAGTGCCATGTTGGTGTCGCAGTAGAATTGTAGAATCGTAGAATGGTTTGGATGAGGCCTTGAGTGAGCTGTACTAGTGGGAGGTGTCCCTGCCTATGGCAGGGGGTTGGAACTAGATGATCCTTGAGGTCCCTTCCAACCTTACCATTCTATGATTCTATGATTGGGTTGGAAGGGACCTCCAAAGGTCAACCAGTCCAATCCCCTCTGCAGTAAGCAGGGGCATCCTCAACTAGGTCAGGTTGTTGAGCCTCACCTTGAATATCTCCAGGGATGGGCCCTCAACCCCCTCCCTGGGCAAACTGGGAGTGCATAGCTTCCTAATGGCCTGGTCTTCCTGTGGAGTCATCTGCTGCTTTTAAAAGGGACAGTCTGGCTCCTTGTCTGTGTGTTTCTTGGAGACCAGGAGTGACTAACATCTCATGTACAGTAGCTAATAGAAGACAGCGAGATGTAGCATCTACTTTCTGCCACTCTGCCAGGTTACAATTTTTGGAGCTGGGCATATTTAGCTTCTGATATGGTGGTCCCCCAGGGCTCCCCAGCCTTTCAGGTGAGCATTATATAGGTCTGAGGCCTTTGCTGTCTTTTCAGAGTTGGACTAGCGTCGTTCTTCATCCCTTCTGGGCAGGTGGGGGTCTCCTGACTTAAGTGCTTGCACAGATTGAATACAGTAATGGCTTTGGAGGGTGGGAAGCTTATGTTACAATGCATTAAGGGGAAATTGTGCCCAAATTAAATTGACTTGTGAAATCCTATTCTGCTCCTTAAGACAAAACATGTAAATATTTGGGTCTGAGAACAGTAAGGTTGGCAAAATAGTCTGGATTGGAGGGGAAATGCTGCAGCTTTATCTCCTCTCAGAGGCTCTTTGAAGTGTCACTTTACACTGGCCTTAGGCTCTTATTGCATCTGGTAATCTGGTTTGGATCGATTGCTGTGAGATTGGCTCATGAGGACCTGTGCTGGGGCCTCCTGTTTTCCACAGGGGTCAGCATCTGAAAGGAGGAAGCCATAATGAGCCAGTTTCATAGCAAACCTCATCCTCGTTGCTGTCCTCCTTGTGTCTTGGGAGGCACTAATGTCTTTGGGTGGTAATCCTACCCCTAAACAAGGTTAGGCACAGGAAAACAAACACTCTAAACATGGAGACCCCTGCCCCTTGCTGAAACTGCCTCTTCAAAGACTCAAAAGATCTCTGGAAGGGGGAGGGGAGAAGAATGGACTACACAGTTCTATAGGACCTGATATTAGCCTGGAATATGTGGAGCTTGTAGCCACAGCTTGGTTGACTTTTATAAACAGCCTCAGTTCTGATAAATAGAAGCAACAGGAAAATGTGGTTAGTCTGTTTGAGGGTGGTGGGTGGGCTGGCACCTACCACCATAGCATCTGGGAGGCTTTCTTTCATATTCACTTGACTCCCAAAACTGGAGTTGGCCATGGAGGTGGTATTGTGCTGGCTGGCACTGAACTTGCATAGTGATTGAAGTTTTTTCTTTCAGTCACCATCTGCATCTTCTCTGCTCTTGACATTTCCTGCTTCACCTTCACAGAGCTGGCCCAGCCACCCCTGCAACTGCTCTCTGTGGTGCTGCACTGCTGTCAGCAAGGGTTGTGTCCAGAGAACTGGTGGCAAATTGAGCCCTAAGCAGGAAATATACCATGTCCAATCTTACTTTTGTGCCTGGCCACGCAGCTCATGCAGCTCAACATTGTCCCATGGAGTTTATGGTCCAGGACTACTTCCTGTTAGATCCTTTGGCAGGGACCTTAGAGCTTCTCTCGGCCCACTTCACCTATGACATTTGAAGGCTTTTCCAGCAGATGAGGAGTTTTGCTGTTGGTGGTGCAGGTTTGCAGTCCTTTGGGCCTACTCTCAAATCTATTGCAGAGCAAGGGAATGGTGTTTCCTTGGACTCTCTGATGACCAATGTTACCGTGTGTTTTGCAGCAACATCCGGGAGATGAGAGCTGTACACAAGGATCCCTTTCTGAAAAAGCACAACCTGAAGCTAGGTTTCATGTCAGCTTTTGTGAAAGCTGCAGCTTTTGCTCTGCAGGACCAGCCCGTTGTGAATGCAGGTGAGTGGTGATCCTTGCTGGTGAGTTGGATGACTGAACATGGCAGAGGAGGGGAAAGCAGATGGCCCAGTCCATGGCAGGGCTGGTAGCTTGGATAAACATGTCAGATACACAGGAAAAAGGGGAACAGTCCTACATGCTGCAGCTGATTTTGCTAATGCTGCTTAGGTAGGCAGAGGACAACTTGCCAAGTGTGGCTCTGTTAGGAAAGGGCTACCAGGAGTTGGGCTGAGGCCATGTGTTTGCCAGCCCACAGAGAGCAGAGCCTGCTGGTTGGTGTAGAGGTATCTGCTGTAGGTGTAGTGCAGTTTCTGGGGGGTGTCAGAGGTGCTTGCTCAAAACCATAAGAGGAGAACAACCAAGGGGGATCTCTGAGAGGATCTGACCTGTTTGGGCTGTGTTTCCTTTCTGTCTATCTTGATGACTTTCCCACAGGTGCAGTGCGGGCTCACTTTTCTTTGGAGTTACTCTTAAGCTAGAGATTAGCACTTGTTAGGATTTTGTGGCTACTTCTGGGGTCTTGACCTGTTGATCTTGGGTACTGAGTATGTAACACAGCTTTTTTCTCCTTCTAGTGATTGATGACACAACCAAAGAGATTGTGTACAGGGACTATGTGGACATCAGTGTTGCTGTAGCGACTCCCCGGGTAGGTACCTCGGATGCTTTGACCACGGGGCCTCAGGTCTGGAATTAGTCACACATTTCAAGCTTTGAGCTCCACTGCAGCAGAAACTTACTGATGAGACTGATCTGGAGTACTGTGCACAGTTCTGGAGCCCCCAGCACAGGAAGGACATGGAACTGTTGGAGCGAGTCCAGAGGAGGCCACGAAGATACTCAGAGGGCTGCAGCAGCTCTGCTATGAGGACAGGCTGAGAGAGTTGGGTCTCTGGAGCCTGGAGAAGAGAAGGCTTCCAGGAGACACTAGAGTAGCCTTCCAATATCTGAAGGGAGCCTACGGGAAGGCTGGGGAGGGACTATTGACAAGGTCTTGGAAAGACAGGAGAAGGGGCAATGGGTTTAAACTGACAGAGGGGAGATTGAAACTGGATGTTAGGAGGAAGTTGTTTGCAGTGAGGGTGGTGAGGCACTGGCACAGGTTGCCCAGGGAGGTTGTGGCTGCTCCCTCCCTGGAGGTGTTCAAGGCCAGGTTGAAGGAGACCTTGAGTGCCCTGTACTAGTGGGAGGTGTCCCTGCCTATGGCAGGGGTTTGGAACTGGATGATCCTTCAGGTCCCTTCCAACCTTACCATTCTATGATTCTATGATCTTCTAAATGACACATCTCTTGCATTGTGGACTGCTGAGATGGGTTTTGGGAGAAGATGGAGAACTGAAAAATTATGTCACTGTGCTAGGAGATGTAGCAACAAGGTCGATACAGATCTCAGTGATTAATGAGTAGGGCTAGGTTAGGAATATTGAGGATCTGGGGGGATTTGATGGACCCGTGAGGATATGGCATAGACAGCAAAAGCTTTACATGTCCTGCACTTTGACTAACCCTGCTGTGCTGTTCCACCTTTTCTGTAAATGGTGTTGCTGCTTCAAAGAGATGTCCCTGTCCAGAAAAAGTATAGGATGGAGTTAGAGGTGTCAAATATTATTTGGTTCTTTTGTGAGGCAGAGGTTTGGCCAGGACTGAAGTTCTATCACTGCTCTCAAAGTCTAAGAGAGGTCCATCATAAAGGGACTGCACTCTTCTTGCAGAGAACAAGGTGGCAGCTGAACTCTGCCCAGTGCCTCACCTGCTTTTTATGGACGTGGAGCTGATCCCAGCAGGCCTTGTTAACTTTATGAGATGGGCTTACAAAGGCAAAGCTGATATCTCATTTATAGTGTTGGCCCTTGGTGCATGTCATGCCACGTTTCCTGGCAAGCTGCCAGGGTGCATGGCAGCTCTGCCAACCGGCAGCTGTGCCAACCAGCAGCTGTGCCAACCAGGCACAAGAGGAGGCAGGAGCTCTGCTGGGCTGAGGCCAGGCTCGCTCCTGCCCCTTGACAGGTATCTCTGTTGCTGTGGTGATTTGCTGATCATGCACTTTGCTTCTTCCTAGGGTCTTGTGGTCCCTGTAGTTAGGAATGTAGAAAACATGAACTTTGCTGACATTGAGCGTGCTATCTACGAGCTGGGGGAGAAGGTAAGGAAGGTTGAAAGCTTTACTGAAAGGGGTCCAGAGGAATGGGAAGAATTGGGGGTGCTAGATTAGGCATTAATTGATTCAGTCCTTCTGTGTCATCATTTCTGACCTCTAACACACCGAGTCGTGCTGTGAGCAGTAATCCAGTTGCATCTGTAACTCTGCCCATGCCTTCAAGACAGGCCTATTTACTTGTTACCCTTCCAAAAGAGTGCAAACTGAGCATTGGTGGCGTGGTGTCTCTTCACCTTTGTCTTCAGACCAAGGGTGAACTACCCTGGTGTAGAAATCTCTGTCTGTCTCCTGCAAGAGCGGGAGTTGGAAGCAAAGGCAAGTGAATCCTTCCCCAAAGGCAGCAAATGATCAGATCTGAAGACAGGATGCTTTTTCAAGTGACTTGGCCTGTTTCTAGCTGAACAGAACAATAAGTGAAGCTCTGCCCTTTGTCATTTATTCCTGGAGAGAGGAAGCATCCAAACTTGTTGTTTGCCGCCTTCGATCTGTGTGGCTTTCTAAGACCTTGCCTTTTGTTGCAGGCGAGGAAGAATGAACTGGCCATTGAAGACATGGATGGTGGCACTTTCACAATCAGCAATGGAGGGGTTTTTGGGTCGTTATTTGGGACACCTATCATTAACCCACCCCAGTCTGCCATCTTAGGCATGCATGCCATCTTTGACAGGCCTGTGGCTGTGGGAGGCAAGGTAGGTGGAGCTGGGCAGGAGCTTTCAGTGAACAGAAGAGAGGGCTTGATGAGATGAGGACCATAACCCAAATGCTTCTTTTGGAGATTGGTGTCAACTTCTAAAAGGCTTTACTGTGAGGGAAGAGCAGAGATTGATGGGTGTAGGGCAGCTGTGCTGGCACTGGTACTTGCCTGAGGTGTGCAGGAGGCCTCATCCTATCCATGAGCGGGAGAAATGTGTCATCTGCTCCGGTGTGGGGAGTAGGATGCAGCTGTAGCCTTTGTGGTAGGAAACAGCTCCAGAAAGGGACTGAGTGGCGTGGCGGTGTGGACACAGCCTGGGTGGTGAGCAGTGCCTGGGTTGGCAGTCCTGCCAGACAAGGCGCATCTGAGGGGCAGGATAGAAAGCAAGCCAGGTGTTGCCTGAGCTCAGGGGAGAGCATGGTGCAGGCAGCAGGGCTGGGCTGTCTGACGCTGTCTCGTCCCTCCCCTTCAGGTCGAGGTG
Source organism: Eubucco bourcierii (assembly GCA_013396675.1). NCBI lineage: Eukaryota > Metazoa > Chordata > Aves > Piciformes > Ramphastidae > Eubucco > Eubucco bourcierii. Next base: position 599,541 of record VWZE01007835.1, read on the forward strand.
CGGCCCATGATGTACGTGGCGCTGACGTACGACCACCGGCTGATCGACGGCAGGGAGGCAGTGACCTTCCTGCGCAAGATCAAGGCAGCGGTGGAGGATCCCCGCGTGCTGCTGCTCGACCTGTAGAGCAGTCGCACCCCCACACGACCCACCCAGGGCAGGGCCGCAGCACCAGCAAGGGCGATGCAGGGCATTCAGAAACTAGCAGGGCTCATTCCAGTCTCCCTCTCTCCGCTGTGATTGGGGCTGTCCCAGAGGGAATTACGGGGATAGCTCCTACCTCCTTTCCTTATTCCATTTGACAGAAGCTCAGTTTCTCACGAGGATTGCTTTGTGGTGGGCCAATCACTGAATGGCACTGCCTTTCCAGTGTCGTCTCTGGCATCCTCTCCCTCACAGCACCAAATTCTCACCTCTAGCTTATCCTGTACTACTGGAAACTGCTTGCTGCTGCTGTGCTAGGGTACCCTTCCCTGCCACTCCAAGGCAGGTTCAGCTTTATTTTTCCTAGCACTGAAATTCCTGAGAGGGAGGGGAAAGGAAAGGCTACTATTCTGTCCCTGTGTTGCTTGAACATATTTCACTGTCATCTGCCTTGTAAGAGTAGTCTGGGGAGCCCCAGGTCACTTGCCACAGAGGTTTTGATCAGAGCAGGGCTTGAGGTACACGTCACACCTCTGGCAGCGCCCTAGTTACACTCCCTCCACAGACAGGAATGCAGCGGAGGCAGCTCCCCTGCTTTCCCTTGGAGATTGTTTCTCTTCAGCCTAGTCACTGTGGCATGAATGTCCGTGTCCAGGTGGGCAGAGCCCATGACCTCTCTGGAGGCAGCACTGTTCCTGGGTGGGCAACCCTTTCACCATTACATGCCCAACATGGGGTCGGAGGAGGTAGGAACCAGCCCCCAGCAGCTGTCCTTGAATCACAGCTCACTGATGGTGGATCTGACTGCTGGCTTCCTGCGTGCAAGGGCTTGGCCTGCTACCAGCAAAGAGCCAGCTGGGGAGGGCCAGGTCTTTAAATGTAGTGTATATCCCAGCCTGCTGGTTTTGGGGGGAGGGGGGCAGTCCTTAATCTGATAGCGCACACATGTACTGGGGAGTGAGGGGGTTGCTAGTGCCTGCAGAGTCTATTACCCTCTACACAGAACTTGTAACTAAAATATTTAACACAGCGGATTTTAAATGAAATAAAACTGGGCAATGACTGCAAGGTGGGGGTGTGTTTGAGGGGGCGAGCAGCAGCTCCATCCTGAGGACTTGGGCATCAGCAGCATCCATAATGCAGTGTAAGAAACCTGTTACCTGGTAGTGAGAGGAAAGGGGAAGTGGGAGTTGTTCCATCACTGATGGTTACTGAGTGAAGAGTGCTCTGGCTGAGAATTGTGCTGTCCTCAAACACTGTTTGGCACAGAATTGTCTCTTCCCAGCAAAGAGGAGGTTTTCGGGGCTGGAGATTATCCTTTTCTTGGTCTAAGCAACAGAACTGTTTGGGGACAGCAAGGAAATCCCCAGTGTTTGCCAGATGGCATGATGGCCAAGAAGGAGACTGACTCTTCAAGTACAGCTGTGGAGTCAGGATGGTTTCTCCTTGCTACAACTCCAGGGGGAGTTGTAAATCATGCAGGTGGGGAAAGGAAGCTGTTAAGGGTCACAGAGGGAGAAAGGAGGCAAGATCAAAGGACTGTGGTGATGAGAGCATTTCTGTAAGGAACTGCCCCTGTTGGAACAGTATGAAATGGTTCCTGGAGTATGGCAGGGGTTTTCCAGCTCTGACCTCAGCTTCAGAGAATGATTTGCCATTCCCAGCTATGAGTGGAGAAGGCAGCCCCTTTTAACAGAAAATTGATACACTCACAGCTGCCACACTGACGAAAGGGAGAGCAGTTCCTAGTACTGGTTCCTATGGCTTCCAGGCAGCTGTGGACAAACTGCTGCATGAAGCCAGCTTTCCTCTGACCGTTCCTGGTTGAGGCAGAGGTTTAGGAGGAGAGGAAAAATGCCTTCCCTGTGTTGCAGAGGAAGGACAAAGAGTCCAGCTGCTCTTGGATAAACAAATTGAGTGAAAGAGAACATTCTGATTAAAAAAACACTGCAAGCACCCAACCCTCCATGCTGGTTGAGGATACAGAGGGCCCACCTTGACTTTGTACGTGAGCCTGGGAAGGGCAATGCCTGTGTCCTATCTGGAACTGCAATAAATGAGGCCTTTGAACTACCCAGGGAGAGAATGTACAGTCAAGCTCTTAAAATTATGCAGCCTAGAAAACTGCTTTATTTAATCTCCTCTTTTGGAGCTTGCTGCAGGAGAGTCACACAGTTGTTGTGCCTGAAGCTTCCTTTTTTTTGGATCCTCCTGGGTGACACTTAGGGCCTTGTGTTGTCACGATGTGGCTTTGTCCACAGAGCTGGTCCTCCTTAGAAGCATGGTAACCAAGGGTAGAAGCCTGCTGCCGAAGGATGAAGCCAGCTCGGGCTGCTCTAGAGTGGAGGAAGCCTCAGGCTGAGGTGCTCTTGCTGTCTGGCCTGCTGTGGCAATAGAGGTCAGTTTCTTGGTGACTCCCCTAGCTCCTTCAGGGCAGGTGCCGGGGTGGCAGCAGTAACTGCTGGGCTCTGCTTCCCTCTGGTGGGAGTCAGCATGGTGCAGGGGGCGGCTGCTGCTGCCGAGAAGTGCTGGCATCAGCCACAGAAGAGGTTCACTGGTGATGAGGGCCGAGTGAGCAATTGGACAAAGTGCTGGGAGCAGCCAAAACTGCCCTGCTGCCATTCAGCCTCTGGCTTTGACTTGCACAAACGAGCACAGCAGCCTCTGCCCTGGGCTCTTAGCAGACACCTCTTGTTCATGCTTCTTTTTCTTCCATCCTGGGCTGTATTTACTCATGTCCTGTGCTGGCTTTCAGAGCTCATCCCTTGTTGTTTGGTCTACCAGGGATGCCTGTGCTCAAAGCACAAAACAAGGGCAGTGGGGCTGCAGTCCTGGTAGCAGGAAGGAGCTCCCAGGCACAGGAAGCTGGAGCCATAATGCATAACAGTGCCAAAGTGAGGCACAGGTGCTCCCTGTGTGGTCCCTGAGGCTGTGCTGCAGCTGCCTAGCTGTGCTGACCCAAGAGGCCATAAGGCAGGTGCTCAGTGCTATTTTCTGGGTTTTGTCTGTAGGGTGCCTACAGCTGGTGGATGACACCAGGCCCAGGGCTCCTAGGCAACTTCGAGAAACAGATCTGGGGCATTCTCTCACTTGGCCAGGGCTGAGTTGTCCAAGTCAGAAACAAAAGGGCGCTTCTGCAAGCAGTGATGAACGGTTTATTTTTCCCAGCAGGCAGGGAGAAGAGCAGAGTGCTCCCTCTCCTCGTGCCCCACCACCACAGGCATTACCCACACACACAGGGATGGGCACAGACCTCAGGCTCTGGCACCAGCCAACAAGGCCTGGAAGCCACAAAAAAATGACAGGGCAGAGGGGTGACTATAGTAGCAGCAGAGATAAAAATCCTAGGAAGCGAGTCCCAGGGCTAAGCTGAGCACGGGACATAACAGAAGGGAACCATAGCCTCTCCCTGAAGGTGAGAACTTCAGCTCTCCTACCCAGGGACCAGCTAGAGGAGAGGACAACCTGGCCCAGACCACAGTCTCCTCCCTTGGAGACACCAACAAACACAAGCAGGGACAGAACATGTAAAGGTGCTACACCTCATGCATAGCCCACCCTGGGGCAATCCTTCCAGGCGTGTCTCTGCCAGGAGGCTGAGCTGCCACTGCCACCTAGGGACACAAGTGGTAGGGACTGGTTGCACGCCCAGCTTCCTGGAGGAAGGACAGCCTGCCTAGCCCACCAGCTTATTCCATGGGATGGTGCTGAAGAAGGAGTGGGACTTCAGCTTCGCCATGCCACCATCTCCAGACCCCAAGCGCCGCTTTGGGTTGTACTGCAGGAGCTGTGGAGAAAGGGGATGGGATAGCAGGACAGGGAGATGGGGACACTGGAAAAGTTACCCAGGCTGGACCCTGCCTTTCCCCAAACTAGCCCCATCCTCCTTCCCATCCACTTGAGGCCCTCACCTCAGTGAGCAGTGATGTAGCAGCCAGGCTGAGCCCCTCTGGCAGATGCAGCTGGGTGTGAGGTTGAATCCCTGAAGGGTGGTTCTGAGACAGTGGCTACAGGAGGCAAAGGGTGAGGGTGAGCGCAGGCGGTGAGGAAGGTAGGAGAATCCTGCTCAGCCTTCAATGCCACGCATCCCCAAGCCCTACATGGCAGGATTTAAACCCTGGGGCCCAAACACCCAGAGATCATGGACAGGCACTAGAAATCGCATGCCTGGAGCAACCTTGCACAGCACTGAGATGCCAGCAGGACAAGGCACTCTCCAAGCCCCTGCATGGCAAAGAGCCCTTGCACTGCAGTGTCACCTTGTCCTCCCCCACTCCTTGTACAGCTCCTCTGTCTCTTACCACTCCTGTCAGCAATTCATACAAGAGAGAGCCAAAGCTCCAGCAGTCAGCTGCTTCGGTGGGCTCCATGATCCCTCCCACTTCTGCAGAAAGAGCCAGAAAGGCATTAGAGCTGGAGGCAGAGAGCACCAGCGGCCATACCATCCTGGGCACATCCCACTGCCTGCAGAAGCTCCCTCTCCCCTGGTCAGTGGCCCTGGGCAGAGGACAGGAGAAGGCAGGACACATCCCTTACCTGGGGCACTGTACATCTCTTCCTGTGCCTGGCTGCAGTAGTGGGGCTCTACCTCTGTCCACTGGCCAAAGAAAGTGAGACGAACATGACCTGTAGAGCAGCACCAGAGCCCAAAGCAGGGAGATTAGAGCAAAGGTAGGGACTTTGGTCAGGGCACAAAGCCAAGCCAGCCTGCAGCTGGGAACAGCCAGACCACTGGGCCCCTGCCATGCCTGAATGCAGAGGCGCTGTGCGTCCCCCAGCACCGCACATTGCCCAGCCCCCTAGGGCTCGCCTGACATGCCCAGCAGGCACTCACGGCTGGTGAGAACATTAGATGGGCTTCAGCCTCAGGCTATAGTGAGGAAAGAAGCAGGTTTTAAGTGAAGAAGATTATCAAAGCTCTCTGGTCTCTTTTCCTAAGCAGTTTGTACCTCTCCAGTTTTCCCCAGATGTTGCCAGCTGAGCAGGGACTTTCACTTGGCTTGCACACTGACAGTGGTGCCCATGGCTCGAAGAGGTGGGATGGCTCCAGAACACCCCAGCAGGCAGTAACTACAATCAGAGGAAAACTGCAGTCCCACCAACCTCAGGCACAGTTGAACTGGTCTCCACTTCCCAGTGCTGGGATTTCCCACCCAGCCAGCACCCACATGGGATCAAGGGCAACACATTCCTGTGGCTCTGGCCCTTGAGTCTCCTCCCACTGCAGAGCCATCTCTGGCAATAACCACTAGGAAATCCCAAGACCACACTTTCAGGCTCAGAAGCATCCAAACTTCCCCAGACTCCCACTGTCCCCCAAAGCAAACACAAGAAAGTGCATGCCTCGTGGAAATGGGACCAACAGCAGTTTCCCAGGCAAGTGGCCAACCTCCTCCTCCCCCAGGCCCCAACCTGGGGCACCACCTACCGCCTGCATCAAGCAGCAAGTTCCTGGGGTTGAGGTCCCGGCACAATACACCCTGTTGGTGAAGTCCCTCTAAGGCCAAGAGGATTTCTGCTGCCCACAGCTGCACCTGCTCCTCCTTCACAGCCCACGCTCTCTGGCTGTGCCCACAGGAAGCCAAAGCCTTGCACTGTCCTGATGGTGGCTGCTCATTGAGCCGGCTACAGGTCAGGCTTCCTCTGCATGAAGTCTCCCTTGCTGGGCCAGGCCCACAGGGCATGCTGGAGCTAGATGGGGCAACTCCTGCATGAAGTTGCCTCTGACCTGAGGTCAGGAGGGGGCAAGCCCAGGGGGCCTCAGACACTTGCTGAGACAATGACTGCCCTGCCCCTGAGCAGCCCCCCCTCACAATCTTCGGTAGGGGGGCAGGTGTCTGAGGCAGCCTGGGGTCACGTCGCAAGGCTGCTCTCTCCAACACGTAGCCTGCATTGCTACTTAGAGCGTCCCTGGGGTAGATGACCAGGCCCTGGCTGGTAACGTGGCCAGGACCTTTGGCTGGTGCTGCTGGAACATGGTCCACAGCGCTAGACACAGCCTGTGTCACACTTAGATCCTGCCCTCCAGGTGCAGCCCTCATGCTGCCAGCAGGAGCCAGGTGAAGTCGGCAGTGGTTCCCCAGGCCAGGGTCCATGGGGTCAGGGGACTGCTCCTGAGGGAGGGAGGCACCAATGTTTCCCAGTACTTGGTGGGTCACAGAGCTGGGGAGGTCACTGCCTGTCCGAGCAGAGAAGATGGAGGCTTGGCTGCTGCCCTGGGAGCTTCCCACGCCGTCCTCTCTGCCATGGTCCCTCAGGGCTTGAACAGTGTTTGAACTGGCAGAGCCCTGCTGGGCACAGTACTTGGCACGGAGGTGAGACCAGAGCATCTCCCCTAGAAAGCAGAGAGAACAAATGATGGGGCAGAAAGCACCCCCAGTTTCCCCACTGTGGATGTGGCCCATTCAGGCACAGGCCAAGGCCCACATGCTGGGGACATAGTTGAGCATTGTTAATGGCCCCTGGCACAAAGCTCAAGTCCACGCAGAATACCCTCCCCAGCCCTACAGGCACACCATGCTCAATGCCACACCTCTCCTGGGTCCTAATCCCAACAAAGGCTCATTCATCCCTCCTTTAGCACACCTGCTCCCCATTCTGCACAGTCTCCTTGATCTCAGCATTGCCACTTCCATGTGGCAAAGCCTGCCTGTGGGCCAGTCGCATCTTCACACGTGCCCCTGCTCCCACAGCCATTCCTACTTTCCACTAAGAACTTTTTCTCCTCATGGGACAGAGATGCCAGGAAGCTCCCACAGCAGGGCACAGAGCCCATGAGTCAGCAATAAGCCAGAGCAGCAAAGGCCTAGAGCCCACAACACGCTGCCAAGGGCTTCCCAGCCCCACCACATTCGGCTGCAAACTGCTTTCTGCAAATTCATCCTACAACACACAGGAGTTGAGGTTGTTCTCCAACGCAGGGGAGCCTTCATTTGTCATTGCTGGACCCCAGTAGCTGCTCCCTACACATCTGTTCAACCAACAGAGAGCAAAGAAGCTCCTTGGGACAAGCCTCCACTTTGTTACACTCCTTCACCAAGATCTGAGACAAGCCTCAAGTTTGCCTCCTTCTTGTACCTGAACCCCGATGCGCTCCCTGCCCTTTGCACCCTGATTCTCCATCTCCTCTATTTGATCTTAAAATCCAATTTTTTAATTGATCTTAAAATCCAATATGACCTCTTCTTCGTAACAAAAAAAAAAAAAAAGTTTTATAAAATACTTGTCACAAATTGTTTTGTTCTACAGCACCCAGGTGAACTGTTTCACTTGGTTCTCATTTTCCATCACCTCCCCATCATGAGCAAACAACATCAGTAAAATGAAGAGGGTTTTTTTTCAGGATGCTGGACCACATCAATCTCCACCTGAAGGCATGACCATGGGTCTCAGCATTTCCTTAGGCTGGTTTCCATATAAGAAACCCTCAGACAGAACTTCTTTCTCCTTGTAGGTCTCCATAGGCCCATTTCTAGGCTACTTCCCCAGTCATTTCTTATCAATCCTTCAGAATCACCCAAAACAGCTCAGCAGCTGCTTCACAATGTCTCCAAGGAAGAAGACAGCTTCTGCTGCCACTATCAAAACCAGTTCCAAAGAAGCAGCAGAACCATAAGTGAAATTTTGAAGAAATGGAGGTTGGGAATAAGAGGAAGACTCTAAAGGACAGGAGGCAATGCTGTCCCCACTCACCCTGCACGTGCTCCAGGTGGAGGAAGATGGAGTCCTCACTCACATAGTAGCACAACAGCTTCACCATGAAGGGCACCCCATGAGGGATGATTGTCCGTCGCTCACGGCTCTCGACGTGGGATTTGGGGAGGCTCTGAGGAGTACAGGTAAATATTACAGCGTGACAAGGACTTGAACTGCCTGCAGCCTAGCACCCCCAGGGCAGGAGGCCAGACAGAAAGGTAGCATGCCATCTGCCAAGCCTCATGGCTGCTCTCCTGCATCATCTGCAGTGGAACTCTCTGGGAACCTGCTGAGAGGTCTGTCAGTCTTCAGTACTCAGCTGTGGCAAGTCAGAGCACTCCCCACCTGCACAGTGGCACCCAGAGGACACTGCTGGTCCAGAGCAGTTGCCTTTTCCAATGACTACCTTTATTCCCTTCAGCCAGGAACCTGTCATCCCAATCCTCTTTCCTCCTCCCTCTGGAATTCTCCCTCTTATGCCAAGGCCTCCTTCTGTGATTATTAAAACCCTTTACTTTTAGTCTCAAGGACACTGGAAAATGCTTTAGGACTTGTACTAAGCACACCTCACCTGTGACCTGTTTCAGAGGTTGACACAGACTAACATGAGTGTGAGGCTTGTCTTGCAGCATTACAAGGCAGAGAAACAGATGACCAAGGAGAATCACCTTTGTTCTGATCACAGAAGATGGCCAAGGCATCCAAAAGAAGCTTTATGAACACTGAACCTCCTTCAGCACCTCCGTGTGGCCCTATTTTTTGGTACTGTCATCTGCCCCAGCCATTTGCTTGGACAAAGAGGCTCTGGCAGGACAGAGAGACACAGGTGGATGAAACTGAAAACACCCACCTTAAGTATGAAGGTCCCACCAGTGGCTGGATCCTGGACAATCTGCACCTGGGAGTAGTGTACACAGCACAGGTCAGAAGCAGTGACTGCTCCCACCCCAACACACAGCCTACAGGAATGACTCAAGGGACTCTGGAACTGAAAAAAAAAACCTCCCACACAGCTAGAGGAGATGGTGGTGCTCAAACCCCTCCTCTGGGATGCCAAACCATGCAGTCAGGGAGCAGAAACTTTATTAAACCAAGAGATGAGTCACACACCATTTTTGCTTCCTTCGTGAAGAAGGTCTTCACTCCACCCTTCAGAGCTGTGGCATGCACTGGGCTGCCCACTGAAGCCTCAGCAGGACAGAAAGCCCACATCAGTCCTGACAAACTGAGATATGTGAATGGCAGAGGAGAGCAATATGCCAGTGTGTGTATGGAGACTGTAAGCCTGGCATCTTAGCTCCAGGATCACAAACTGCTCATGAGTTTATGCACCCAGACAGTTCATCTTCATCTGAAGTCTGGGTTATACATAGGAATGGCCCAGAATGGCACCTAGGCATCAAGCATGACTTCATGCATGACAAAGAAATGGATGCAGCAGCCTCCTTGTAAATATTTTGGGAGCTCTGGGAAGCAAAAGTAATGGGGACATTGATTTCCCAAGCAACTCCTAAAGAGTCTTGCATCCTCAACTGCAAATTTTCCTTGGTGGAAATGGTGTGGATAGATAACCCTCACGTTCCCTGGTAGGTGTGCTGGACACCAGCACCTCCATCCTAACTGCCAGGACCCTCCAGCTTACACTCCCCTTGATCCAGGCCCAGCCTCATCCCACCAGTTCCAGATCAAATCATTACCTTATCGATCACTCCCACAACCTTACATCTTCTCAGGTTCTCCACTGCTGAGCTCAGCGTCCTGATCGGCCTGAAGCGCAGGCTACTGTAACCCTGCAAGGCAGTGAGACAAGAGGATGAGGGACCAAGAGATGCTGCTAGCCGTGACAATGGGTGAGAGAAATCCCTGCATTTTCCAGAGGAGGCAGCACTACTGCTGGGCTGGTCAATACCCAGAGACAGTAGTCCAATACTTGATTCCTTGCATCAGCTGGACCATTTTCTTGGCCAGCTCCTGCATTTCTGAAGTTTTCAGGGGAAGGTCGTGCCTGCAGCAGAGGTAAAATCTCTCCAAATTTTGGACCTGGACTGCTTCCATCACTAAGGTGATCTGTGTGGAAGGTAGCTGCCTTTCTGCTCTCACCTTTCTCATCAGGCACCAACTCTGCCCTGGCTCACTCCTCTCTCCCTTCATTAACCACCTGCTTCCCACAATGCAGCAAGCAGAGATCATCTTTGGTTACCACCCAGATGGGAACAGTGGCACCAAAGGTAACACCTTTAATATCTGACAAGGTGGTTCCCCACAGCAGCTTCAATCCTACCAAAAGTGACCAGCAGCAAGGACCTTGGAGGTCCCTGGGCATGTCACAGGCAAGCTAGACCCACTTCAGCTCTTCGATGAGACAGAGTGAAGAGCTGTCAGCTCTCTCACAGCCACCAACCAGCACATCAGGACACTCTGAAGTTGATGTGTCTGTCGTTTTCTCTCCACTGTCTTACCGTGGCATCTGCCAGAGGCAGTCAAGGACCCTCACCGAGGCTGCTTTATGTGTGCCCCCCACCAAGCTTCCCAGTGCCACAGATCCACTGCCATCCCACCCATGCCAGCCCCTCACCGTAGCAGTGGGGTTGCCATCCCCTGCAGCCCGCTGGAGGTGGCAGTTGAAGATTTCCTCTGCACGCCTCAAGTACTGCGTGATCTTCCGCTTCACGGCCTCTCGGCGCTCCTTGTTCGGGTCAACTACGGTCGGCACAGAGTGGGCATGAGGGTGCTGCCACGTTCCCCAGAGGAACGCCCCAGCCCCCTCATCGCTCTCCCCAGAGGGATACTCTGGTCCCTTCACCCTTCTCCCAGTAGGCATGCCCTGGGGCCCTGACTACAGTCCCACTCTTCGGAGGGATGCGCCGGTCCCCCACGCTCCGCGGACGCCCCACGCACCCTGCACGCCGCGGAGCAGCACATCCACGCCGTTCTGGTAGTGGTTGAAGGCCTCCTCGTAGTCCTCGCTGACGTCCCGCTCCAGCGCCAGCCGTAGCTGCCGCGCCGCCTCCACCAGGTAGTCCCGCCGCCCGCCGCTCTCGGGGCCTGCCGCGGCAACGCGGCCCCGCAGCTGCCCCAGGTAGACACGGGCCTGCGCCAGCGCCCGGGAGCAGGGCTCGGCCTCCGGACGGCTCATGGCCCCGCACCGCCGCCCTGCGCAGCCGGGAAACAGCCAGCGGGGACGTGCGGGTGAGACGCCGAGCACGCCTCGGCCCTTCCGCCGGCGGGCGACCGGCGTGCCCCCCGCCCTCCCAATCCCGTTCCTCCTCCCGCTCCCCGCCCCGGCCCCACCGCTCCCACGGGCACGCACCTGGCGCAGCGCTGCCGACAGCATCCCCCGGGCGGGGCGCGGCTGCCGGGCAGCGCTGATTGGCTGCGGATGAGATAATCGCCCCCACACCCCTGGGGGCACCGGGGAAGGGGTTTTGCCGGAGGTCCTGCCCGGGGTCCTGCCCGAAGTCTAGTCTGTCATCGCTCTATTAACGTTCGCGGAGCGCCCTTGAGCCTCATGTTTTGCGAGCGTCGTTATTCATTATTAATTGCCCTTAATTAATGAAGCTCACGTTCATTAAGCATTGTCTTTGCTGTCATATTTTCCTCCTACCGACATGAGCCGTGTTCTAAGTATTCCTTCCCTCCACCTACCTCTCGAAGGGTTCCTCCGTCCCGACAGCACGGCTGGCGCTGGCTATCGAGATTCAGCTGCACAGGGAGCTGGGCCGTCTTTGTCTAGACCATGCTTGTGTCAAAGAAGCTTGGACCAGATGATCCTTAGGTCCCTTCCAACTTGGTAATCTATGATTCTGCATGGCCTGGCCCAAGGCACTGATGATTCTTTTTGAGATGCATCCTGACAAAGGGTGTGTCATTGCCTCCCAACTCTGGGTTCTCAGGTGGCCTTTTTGCCAACTCCTGCAGACTCATTTGGTTTTAAAACATTTCAAATATCTGGAGCAGAGAATATCAGCACAAATGCATTAAGGTGCAGCAAAACGACAGTGCAGTGGAAATCTCAGCTGGTGGCTAACAAATGCTTTGTACGTGGAAAATACCAGTGTCTGGCTTAACCTAGAAGCACACATTCCTGGTCTCTTGGCATGGTTGTTTTTTCTTGGAAGGCCAGGTCTGCTGTGCCCACTAGACCACTCCAGTTATTAGCCAAGGAGATTGGCTGAATCTGGAGTGCTCAAACAGATAGGACTCAGGCCAGTGGATTTGCTGTGTCTGTGGGATGCTCGATTCTGGTCCAAATAATCACGTCTGTGAAGGGGCAGCAGAGGACCTGGAAAGGGAGGAAAGCTGGAAGGAAATCTCAGTGATACTCTAAGAAACACTGCGCTAAGATCAGTTGGGCGTGTCCCAGTGGAACAAAAGATGTTTTTAAAGGGCGATTTTACTTTGAAAGGAGCTGGCCCCGTTCCATGCCGTCACAGCCAGGGCAGCCTGCTGCAACTGGTATTTGCTGGGAAGTTGACCGCAGCCTTTCCCATGGAGTGACCAGATGGCATCTGAGACTGAAACAGAGTGAACGCTCCAGAGCCAGGCCAGGATGCCCGAGGGGGCTCCCATTTGTAGCTGACCCATTACTCGGTATCCTGCCCGTGGTGATGACAAAGGATCTCCACTAGTTCAGCACCCTCGGTCAGCTCTTCTGCACATCCCAGTTTAATAACAACAAAAAACTGAAGCCTATGCCCATGGCAGCTCAGACATTTTCTTTCTTATGAAGGCCATTTTCTAGGGAGTGTGAAAAGTGAATCCTGTGTCTCAGAGGGCATGTCTGGTACAATGCTTTGCTTTGCAAGACAAACTGCTGCCCAAACATGACCCACATGGTTGGTTCTTTGTTTTATTCTCCAAACACTTTTGGCTTCATTTTCCCACCAAGGTCTACCTAACAGAGACCACATTTTCCTGCCCAGTCTGTTTACATTCCCTAATATCTATGGCCTTTTAATTCCTGGAGCCTGAGGACTCCTCCTTAAGAGTCAAAAGTCTGAGCAAGCAAGAAGTGAAGTGAGGCCCAGGATGAGCCAGGACACTGCCAACATGATTCCCCTGCTTGACTTCAGCAGAGCTGTGTGGTCCTGTGGAGGACAGAGAGCACAGGTAAACTACAAAATCCAGAGTAAGGTGTCCGTAAAGGAGTTTGGATGTTAGGGCGATGGTGATAGAGAAACGTGTGAAGAGGACTCATTGAAAAGGGAACAAAGCTCTGATGAGGTCTTTGTCAAATACCTCCTTTAGCCTTTATAGAGATAAACTGACCTTTACCTGGAGTCCTATCGGGTCTGTATTTAAAACATTTTAATGCTTCACACAGTTAAAGCTGCACCCCCTCTGGATGGGAAGGGAGAAGCTGGAAGATGTCTCCTTTGACCTCCATTTGGGAACCTGCTGCAGAGCTTTGCAGAGCTGAAAGGGCAGAGTGTGAGCAGTTCTGAGGCCACTCAGCCCTAAACATTCACATTGAGTAAGGTAGAAGGAATATGGAATAGTGCAGAAAAGAATGAGCCAAAGGCATCATCAAGAAGTGTCCCAAGGACTGGCCTGCAAGTGAGAGGTGAGGACTCTAGTGCATCTTTAGTTGCATGGAGGTACATGGGAGACCTGTGCTGGCAAGTGTAAAGGAGAAGCTGCTGGGAAGCAGTGCTCTGATGGCATCCCAGGACTGGGGAGGCTGGAGGTTAGCAGCAAAGCTTTATTGTCAGAGCTTCATCAACTACAATGCTACATCTCTGGCTGGATTGCCACATCGCCTTTTCAGGCACTTGCCAAGAAATGGGTTTAAGTTTGTTTTCAGTGCAGCTTGGAGCCTGAGCCCAGCTTACTTTTTTTTTGTCCTCTAGAACTCTCCTTCTGAACCATCTTGCTGCAGCTCTGGCTCCTAAAGCCTTATTAAACAAACCTTTGCTCTGTAAGGCTGGGAGACTCCAGGAGCCCAGGGACACTGATAACCCTGTGGCATGCTGCTTCTGTGAGACAGCTGACTGTCTGCAAGGGATATGCAGGCAGGGAGAAGATTTGGGAGCCCTGAAGCTGAGGCACATTTGCTGCCTTTCCATGGAGGACCATCATGGGCTTCTTCTGACCCTTTACAAGAAAACCAGTCCCCTCCTGCAGCCTTAGGAGACATGGGGATCTGTAGCTGAACTTGTCAGGGTGCTCAGGGAACACCTGTGCTCTGAGGCCAGGGATCCACTGTGGCCAGGAAGGTCTGACAGGAGCTTCTGGTATAAGCCTCCAAAAAAAGACTCAACTGGGACCAACACAGAGGGGACACAAGCAGATACTGGCTGGTCCCTTTGGGACCATGGGTGGCAGCCACAAGACCCAAGTCGAGGAGCTCATTTCCCTGCCCCCCACCCCATCATGTCACCACTGGATGCAATGTCCTTCTGGAAGTCCCTACCACCCTGGAATGAGGAAGGCCCTGACAGTAACCAAAATGTCCCCATTAGGGACAGAGAAGGGAAGTCCTCCCCTGAGCGACTGATGTGCCAAGAAGCTGCTTAGGCTCATGGGGTTACCTTCACCAGTGAAGCTCAGTGGACCACCCCCTGGAGCTAAAGGGAACCCTGACACCTGGAGATGCAGCTTCTAGACTTCCTGTGCCTGCGGGTGGTGCCTTCCCCTGCTCCTGTCCTGCCCCAGCTGATCCTCTCAGGGCTGCAGCATCGGGACAGTCACACTGCTTCCAGACACCTCCCTGCTGTCTATGCGGCACCCCATGCCAAAACAGGAGCATGGAGTGAGGCCCCACAGCACCCAGGGAGCTTGGGTAATGCAGGAGAGAAGCAATACAGGGTGGCTGTGCAAGGCAGACACCCAGCCCTGCCAGCTCTGGGCACAGCTGCCTGAAAAATCACAGTGCCCAGCAGCAGCCAAAGAGGTGATGCCAGACACCAGAAACTGTTAAAAGCCACTGGGCAGGAAGTTGAATTTTTTTGTAACCCTAATTACTACTCTTGACAAATTTATTTATATTAATTAACACCTTGGGATTTATGTAACTTCCTTATTAAAAGTTTAATACTACAGTGGTGAAACATTTACTGTTAAAAACAAATCAGAAACCACCACCTACATCCCTCAAGTGCTGTACACAGTTCTCCTTAGCCTCAAAACAGAGCCAGCCAGACTGAAATGGCACACATGGATGGGGAGAGCTCACATGTACCAAGACAAACCATCAGAGCTGGGGTCCCACATCATCCATGGAGACCCCGAGTAGCACGGGAAAAGGAGCAGCAAGTCCCTCTCATTCCTAAGGCAACCAAGAAGGAGCTTCACAGGCTGTTGAGGCAGCACTCTCAGTTGTGCCCCAGGACATTGTAGATGCCAGAAGTGGAAACAGGGTTCAAAAGGCATCTAGCAAACTCCTGGAAGATGTGCCAGCCTGCATAGATACAACTTATCCAGTCCATGCCATGCTGCATGGAGGTTCAAATTGCCTCACACTCACTACTATCCTTTCCTGCCAGGGTACCACTACCACAAGACAGGCACTCTACCCAAGTCCTTGTGCCAGCCCCAGATTTACAGTTCTGATGGAGCCTGTCCCAGCTACAGGCTGCCATGTCAGATGTGGGGAGAAGCTGCCTTGGATCCCAACACCTGTTACATTAAGCTCCACTCCTGTTCCTCAGTGCAGGGTCATCTGCTTTGATGGCAACATTGAAGCCTTTGCAGAGATTGCCCTCCATCGTTTTTGCTTGGAGCTTTGAAGAACAGCCCTTGATTTTGTGTTAAACCCAGTGCCAGGAGTGCCCCACAAGCATGCTGATGCCCACCTCATCCTTAGGATTTCCAGTTGTGTGCACGCTCCAAGGTACAGTCTGTACAGAACAGCATGGGATGCTTTTGGCCACCAGCCCTGTGGGGGCAGGAAAGAGGACTCCGGGGGCACTGCTTAAGACACAGAAACAAGGGCAGGGGCTGCCCCCCAAAACTGGGCACAGAACTGCCTGAGTGGGGAAAGTAGGAAGCAGCAGCACACAGCCACCTTGATGAGGTCCACCAGCCCCCTACACACCCATGGATGTTCCTGGTAAGAGATGGGGCTCCAGACCAGCCTGGCTCCACCCTGGCTGAACAAGCCTTGGTGGGCTGTTTAAGTAGAAAGGTCCATGTGTAGCCTGTCCCCACTGCCCTAACCTTGCATGGGCCAGCCAAGGAGAAGGAAAGCCAGCAGCACCACCCTCCTCCAGCCAGGGTGGGTGCCCATGGGGAAGGGCTTTGCCTGCAGCTGCTGAGAAGCAGACAGGAGCGCCTGCACTGCCAACATCTGCATCTGACTACGAGGTTTTATTGAGAGGGCAAGTCTAAGATATGGTTGTATGTGAGGAGCCCTGGCAACCCCAATTCCCTCCCCTTCCCCATGAGGAGGGCTTCTGAAGCATGTTTCCTGGCACCCTGGAGGAGGGCCTGGACTCTTGGACTGCGCTGTGCCAATGCTGGGACAGACCCAGACGTGCAGCCTTGTCTGCCCCAGGTTTCCTTCCTCCGCAGCTGCAAGGCATTGGCAAAACAGAGCAGTTTTGCAGCTGCAGCCCTCTGAGCCATCTCTGCTCGCCCCCCACACCATGCTGTCCCCAGCCTGCTCCAGCAGCATGTCCACCAACTCTGCTCCTTGTTGTCCCCAGGATGCACTCAAACACCACCACACTGCTTGAGCTCCTCCTCTTCAGCCCCAGGCCTAGTCACGGGTCCTTCTATTCTGCTGTTGACAGTGCAGATGGGGTAAAGGAGTCCTCAGTTCCAGGCTGCGTTACCACCAGGGCCAAGCAAGGGTTCAGTCAGCTCTTCCCTGCCAGAGTCCTGTTCCCCGACGCTGCTTGGAGGGGCACCCCACTGTAGCTTGGAGGCTACCTGCGTGGTGTGCCACATCTGCAAAGAAAGAATGACTACGGGTGAGCACTGCCAGGATGGGAAGACACTAGGACCCCTAAGCTTGCCCACTGTGCCCTGAGTCTCCCTCCTCTCTGTGTCTGACCCCTCCAGTACTGAATTGCACAGGTGGGGACCACAAGCAGCCTCTTCCCTGTGGGTAGCGAGGGCAATGCAGCTGCAGGTGCTGGCTACAACCTGAGCAGAAAGCTGCAGACAAAACTGGGAAATGCATTAGGAAATTGCCAGCCACAGCTGTCACACTCCAAAAGTGCCCACTAGTGTCACAGCCTGCCCTGTGACGGCAAGCAGTTTGAGAGAATCACAGAATGTTAGGGCTTGGAAGGCACCTCCAGAGATCAGAGTCCAACCTCCCTGCCTAAGGAGGATCACCTAGGCCAGGTTGCACAGGAACACATCCAGGTGAGTTTTGAAAATGTCTAGAAAAGGAGACTCCACAGCCTCTCTGAGCAGCCTGTTTCACTGCTCCACCAAGGAGGATCACCTAGGCCAGGTTGCACAGGAACACATCCAGGTGAGTTTTGAAAATCTCTAGAAAAGGAGACTCCACAGCCTCTCTGAGCAGCCTGTTTCACTGCTCCACCCACCATAAAAAAGTGCCTCCTTGTGTCAAAGTGGAACCTCCTGTGTTCTGGCTTGTACCCATTGGTCCTTGTCCTATCACTGGGCACCACTGCAAAGAGACTGGCACCTTCATCTTGACATCCACCCCTCAGATACTTATAGACATGGATAAGATCCCCTCTCAGCCTTCTCTTCTCAATAGCCCAAATTCTCTCAGTCTTTCTTGATAGGAAGGGTAGAGGAACCCAAACAACAACCAGCCAAGGACAGCAGGAAGGACGTAGCCGGCAGTAAGATGAAACTGAAACTGGATCCAGGAAACTCAACGTGGTCTGTGATTGAGATAGAGCTACACACCATCAGGTCACCCAGTCCATCCATCCCTGTCCTGAGTTGCACTGGCCAGCTTTGAGCAGTTGAGCCTGGGAACTACTGAGCACCTATTAAGCCTTCAGTAAAAAGCCCATTCCCCCACAGCCACCCACTGTTCCCCCTGTACTGCTTTCTCCTGTGTGTGCTCTGCATAACCTGTTCACTGCTCACAGTGTCAGTAAAGACTTAAAGGCTCAATGAAGCTGCTCATCCCAAAGAAATCAACCCAGAAGACACTGCCCATACCTGCCCCTACTCACAGTTCACAGTCTTTACGCCTCTTCTTGTCTTGTCTTCTCTTACCTCGGCCCTTGGGCTTCCTCCTTCAAAACAAAAGTACAAGAGAGGCTGATGCATAGGAAATGAGACCACAACCCCAGCTGGTAATGCCACCCTCCATGTCACTCACCTTCCCAACTTCATCAGGTCCTGCCGGGGCCTGTGGGGCAGGAAAAGGACAAAGTGAAGTGGTCACTTGGACTTCTCTATAAACCACCTCAAACATATCAGTAGACAGCACTGCCCTGGTGCGCAGCACAATTTAAATGTTATCATTCATGCTTAAAACAGACCCAATGTGACTTCCCTCTATGGCATCAACTCCTCAGCCACAAGCTGATTGCAGTGGTCAGTAGGAGGCAGAGACAAAGAGGTAGGGGATGGATGGCTTTGGTGGCATCTTTGGGAATGTGACATTCTGCCCCGTGAGGCTGGGAAGCACGGGTTTGGTTTCAGATACTCTCAGTGACAGCTTCATAGCTCAGCTGGTTAAACAAGACCCAACATCCTGAGTAAACACAGGACTTGTTGCAAACTCTCAGCAGTGGTTCTCAGACAACAGCCACGGCATACTTGGCTTAAGTATCCTCCTATAGGTGCCAAGGCCATGACACCCACCACACCCACACGAAATTTCGAAGGGGAGCAATGTAAGGGTATGGAAAGCAGCTCAGAGAGAAATTGAAAGGTGCTGCATAAGCAAGATATTTGCACAGATTCAAAGGCAGCCTGTGCTTGTAGGAGATCCCCTGGGAGTTATCCTAGGCAGGAAAACCACAGCAGACTCAGGTAATTCCCTGCATGGAAAATAGCTAGAAGCAGAGGGGAAGTAACACATGTGCTTCTTCCCACTCTCCCTTCTGCATCTGTTGACAGATGCTCCAGAAACAGTGTGGAGCTGGACAGGCCTTTGGGTCTGCTCCAGCACAGCCGTTCTTACAACTGCAGGGGAATACCGACCTGGGGATCCTCAGGCTCTTCTTCCAGGCAAGAATCATGCCTAACAGCTGCCCAGCAGACCCCTCACTCCCTAGTTTTCAGAATACTAAATTGCCCTGAGATCACAATGAAGAGCAAACACCAGCCCCCCCAGCCCCNCACTGCAGCCCCACAGCAGAGGCCCTACTTTGACCAAGCTCTCACCATCTCTGGGACACAGTGAGTACCCTGGGGGGTTAATTATGTGCCAGGAGTCTGTAGCATCCATCCCACATGAGCACTGCATATCTGTGCCAGGTTGATGCTGCATGTTTTGAGCTTTTATTTGTCAGCTTGGATGTAGACCTCTGCTCTCCAGCATTGGACAGGGCAGCTTTCTTTAATTCGAGGTTCAGGGCCCAGTCCTTCAGCTTTCATCACTGTGCATGGAGCTGGGGTGCTGCAGCAGCTCCAGCCCTGTGGACAGTGCATGGTGTCCAATGTGGCTACACAATGCTACACACCCACTTGGCTGCGGGGAGCAGGCTGCTAGAGGCACAGCACAGCCTGTGGCTAAGCAAGGGCCATAAGCACCAGTAAAGCCCAGTGTGGAGACAGTGGGAGTGTCACAGCACAGCTGAGGTGTCCCCAGGGCACCCTTTTCCATCATGGAGGGCGAGCTGGCAGGAGTACCTTTGTTGAAGAGGCACAGGGGCACAAAGGGAGCCTGGGGTCCCTACCTGCACTCGCATTGCTTGTGCTCAGTGAATGCCATTTCCACGTAGGGTGCCTCCCCATTTGGCTTTATCTTCAGCAGCTGAAAGAGGAGCAAAGGTTAATTCCCAGGTGGCCGGTGGCAGGAGGGGGCTGGAAGGGCTCCCACCACACTGCCTGGCCACCCCAGCCTCTCGGGCAGACGCATGTCTAACCTGTTCCTCAGGACCTCCAGCAGCGGAGACTCCACCTCCCTGTGCAGGCAGCGCCAGCCAGGCCTGGCCACCCTGGCAGCTTGGGAGGTTCTGCTACTGCTGCCCCGTGTCTTCAGGGCTGTAATTTAGTCCTGTGGTGCTGGGATTTCCCGGCCTTAGAGGAGACTTTTCTGTCTCTGTTTTTGTGGAGACCTTTCACCTATCTGACCACGTTGTACATCTCCCTTCTCTGACAGAAATATCCCCCTAATCATGTATTCCGTTGCTGCTGTCTCCTCCTGACACCTTTCTTGTATCACCAGGTCTGGAGATTACATCAGAGTATATCTCCAGCCCAGCAGTACAGGAGGTCAGGTCAAACATCCAGGGGCTTCACAGAGTATGCTCATCACTGGTGTGATCCATACTAGCCCCACAGAAGTGCCTGGCCTTGTCATCCTGTGCACAGCAGCAGGATCTCTCCCATGGAGGAAGACCTTTGCTTGCAGAGGTGCTTCACATTTATGTCAGGTTCTTGCTCCACCTCAGTCAAGACTTTTTGGAGGCTCCTACCCTGCCTTTTAGCACGCTTTCAGACCAAGGGGCCAAAATCACTAGTGATGTATTGCAGGCACTCTTGGCAAAGTACTCTACTTGCCATCACTCATGGCAAAGTAGAGCTTTTCCCTCCTTCCTGTAGCACCAACAGGTTGACAGCACAGCACAAGGGCTGTAGTGTGAGGACAATGGTTGCCTGGAAAGAGACAGCCAACAGCCTGTTCATAGCCCAGGATCTCCCAACTTCACTTTGCACAGCCCCCACAGTGGGGACTGGAAACACAGCAGGCACAGCCCTTCATGTTCACCTTGCTGCCAGAACTCATTCACTGTCACCACCACTGCAGGCATTTCCTGATACATCAAAGCCTTGCTTCTCCCTGTGCTTCAGGGGCAGTCTGCTTTGCTACAGCAGGCAGAATCACAGGCAACTGGGACACCCCCAGCCCGTGGCAGGATGGATCTGGAAAGGTGACAGCAGTCAGCAAGACGAACCACACAGAGAAGAGGGGGCAGATAAGTAGGGAGCAAAGCCAGCACCACCAGGGGTGTCACCTGGCCTCAAGGAGATGCCCAAAAAGCAGGCAGAGGGACCCTCCTGGTTTGGCACACATTTGAACAGTATGAGTAAGCCCCTGCCCTGTTTTCCATGCTGCTACTATGTCTAAAGGATGTGAACCTGCAAACTCATCCTCCTGGTGCTTGACGAGTAGCTCCCCACCTACCCAGGGCAGCCACGGCCCTGCTTACCTGCATGGTGACTGTGCTTGTTTCCACAGGGACACAGAGGAGACCCTCGTCCCCACAGCAGCCTCCGCAGCGCTGCAGGGAGACGCAGGAGGGTCTGAAAATGTACTCCACCTCGTTGGGGAACTCGGTAATGACATCCACCAGCTGCTCCAGAGGCCGGCAGAAGCTACGATTCCAGATCTCCCGAAAGGTCAAGACTTCAAGAGACAAGGATGGGGTGCTATAAAGAGGTGCTCTGGAGAGTCCGAGCCCAGCTGACCCACTTCTGGGGCAGGGGCAGCGGCCGTGGCAGAGTCCTGCAGCCGTCTCAAGGGCACAGAGATGCAGAGGACTTTGTGTCCCCAGTAAGCCCATCACCGCACCGGCATGGGGGCTCGACAGTCACCACACCCACCCCGATCAGTTCTTTCTCCACCTGCCCGCTCCGTCTCAGGCAGTCCACCTTCCCCTTGGCTCCTACCAAAGCAGGACGGCGCCGTGCCCCTGCCCTCCCTCGACAGGCACAGAAATGCAGCCCCGCAGCAAACAGGTGTCCCCTCGGGTTTACCAGCGCGGACAACAGAGGGGAGCCAAGGAAGTGTGTTCCTGCCCGAGACCTACTACGCAGCCCCGGCGGGACAAGCCTGGGGCAAGGCTGCGCTTCGATCCGTCCCGCAGCGCTGCTCACTGCGGCAAGCGCCCGGGGCGGGCTGAAGGGAACGGCCTGCTCCGAGCCCTGGCACAGTTCACCACTCATCACCACGGGACTCCGAAGGAAAAGCGGCCCCGGGGAGGTACCGAGCCTCCCACGGCCCTGAGCGCAGCCCGCCCAGGGCTGCTGTCCCTTCCCAACTAGGGCACCGGCTCCCGCCCGCTGCCAACTTACCGGATGGCTCCGCGCCGGCGGTTCCTCGCACCTCCGGGACCTACAAGAAGGGAAAGGCGGGCGCTGGTGGAGGAGGCATGGGGGACCCGCCGCCTTTTTCCCCACACAGCACCGGAAGCAGCTGCCCCGGTGGTCACCGACAGCCCGGGCAGGGGCACCGGCGAGGTCGGTCTGCCCCACTTCGACCTCGCTCCAGACCTCGGATCTCACCGGGGCGGGCGGCGCTCCAAGCGCCCCGACCACCAGTAGCCGCAGGAAGGCGCCGAGCAGCCGCATCGCCTCTCCTGCCGCCCCGGCACCGACTCAGTGCTATCGCCCCGCTGCCCCCAGCATGCCGCTCCGTCGCCGCCGGGCCACCGGCCCCGCCGTGCCGCCTCTGCCGCTGCCGAGCCATAGGAGAACGCCCCGCTCCGCCGCCGTATTTCATCGCCACCGCCCCGCCCCTGTCCTCCCCGGCCCCGCCGCGGGGCGGGAGCAGGTGGCCGGCCCCGGCGGCCGCGGGGCTCGCTAGTGCCCACGGGAGCGACCTAGCGCCTCCGCCTCCAGTCCCCCGTACCGGTAGCGGCCGTTTCCCCATCGGGCTGCACCGGAGTTTCCAGGGACCAGACCATGCCCGGAGCATCCCCTTGAGTCGTGAACACTGGGGCTGTACTGGGGCTCCTTAACTCGAAGGGCTCCCCCAGGTCCTGTCTGTTTCTTCCAGTGTCGGTGTATGCTGCCCTGTGCCCACCCAGCCACCCAGTGCCCACCCGACTGCCTTGTGTCCATCCAGCAGCCCTTTTGCCATCCATTCACTCTGTTCTACTGCTGTTGTCCTGTACTCAACCAGACACTCCATGCCCATCCCACTCATCCCACCCCCCTCAAGCAGCACCACGCAGCCCGGACAGCCCCTGCTGTCACAGGCCTCGCAGGGCGTTTCCAGCCCACTCAGCCCCATGGTCACCATTCTGGTCCTGTCCACCATGAGGGTCCTTCCAGCCTGAGAGAGGGCACTGGAGCAGGCCTGGGGCCATACCCTGTTGTCAAGGGTAAACCCAAAGGAGCAATGTGGCCTTTTCCATTCTATTTTTAATCTCTATCAGCCAGGGAAGCTGGAGATACAAGAGGTGGGAAGAGATGCCAGCAGGCAACACGATCCCCCATGGGCTGCAGGTCCCATGGAAATGATGGGCTCTGTGTTCCTGTCAAGATTCACGTTTCTGTTCTGGGAGAGTGAGGAGGCTACTCCAGGGCTTCCCCACCCACCTCTGTGTGAGGTCTGTCTCTGTGGCATAAAGACCAAGGGGTCTGCCTTTAGAGAAAGCAGAACATGTGAGCTGTGTTCCTCCCAGCCTTGCCGGGCCATGCAGCCATGCAGGTGACAGTGGTTTCAGCAGGAGCTGGACTTCAGCTGGAGCTTCCCGGTATTGCTACCACTGAATGTGTGAACAAGCTGCTGGAGTAGGGCCTCTGGCAAATAAGCAGAGATGCTGCAGAGATAAGCATGCAGAAATCCCGACCCCCTCGGGGTGTGGGGTGGGGGAGTGCTCTGCAGTTCATCACCCAGCAGCACAACCGTGCCCATTGCTGGGGGTGCCAATAGCTGCCACAGCAGTTTTTGATGTCTATTCATGTTCTCACCCCTGGCTGGGCAGCAAGGAACAGGTAATGTCCCCAGTGCAATAGCTGGTGCGTACTTGTGTTCTCCTTCTGTCACCCAACAGACCCTCCCAGGCCAAGGGAATCCTTCACCCACCCCCCACCCCCCCCCAGGGATGTTTTTGAGATGGGGGAGCAAAGGGAGTATTTCCTCCCACCTGAGAGCCCAGACCAGAGGCCACCCTGAGCAGCAGCTGCTGTCAACTCGTTAGACAGACAGAATCCTGTTATTGCAAAGACTGTGACCACACTGGGCCTCATGCCTGTCCTTGCAGGAAGGTCCCTCAGGGCCACCTCTCAGACACAAGGCCAGCCTCTGGCGCTGGAGCAAAGGGCTCTTTCCTAGGAGTGGTGTGGCTGGGAAGACCAGCCCTTAATTGCTGAGTGCAATCCTGTTCCTGGTTTGAAGCTATTTCCTCAGAGGCCTTGGGCAGAGTCTACATTCCTGGGATGAGCATCCCTTTTCTAGGCAGAATGGAGAGAGACAAGAGCAGAGAAATAATATTTGGACACCAGTAACCTGTGACCAGCAACATCCTCCTGCAAATGGGAGAAACGTCCAGCTGGCTAGGGCCACGGCAGCTAGCTTTCCCCTCTGCTGTGCTCCTCCCCCGAGGACTGAGCCTCCCATTCCCCAGCTGCAGGAGAGGGATGGAGGTCAATGCTATAAATGCACCGGCGTGTCGCTTGCACCGCCTCCCACTGAGCTCTGCGGAGCCAAGCTACGGGCTTTGGGAACAAGGGACAGAGGAGGCTCAAGGGACCAGAGAGAGATGTAAAACAAATAGAGGCATTTCCTTAAAGGGCAGATGCCTCTCCTGCGGTGAGCCCCACACAGCATTGCCTTGAATATGCCATTGCCTGTGCCACCTCCCTGCCCTGCTCTTAGCGTTGGGGAGGGAGTCAGGTGGGGAATGATGGTGCATCCCTGCTGCAGGTGAAGCCTGGCAGTTCTGCAAGGACAGCCAGCCCTGGCACCCAGCTGCAAGCTCAGCATGGCACAGCTCTCCTGGGAAACAGGCTCACCTCCATGGCACTTACACCTGGGTGAAAGACAAGAACATGGGCCCAGGCTCACAGAGCATTGAAGGAGCTCAGCACAGGCAGCCATTCTCTCCCACAAACCCTTACCCTGCTCACCACAGGTGAAGTTCCTCAAAGTCCACTATTGCATAAAGCACCACCAATTGAGCACCAAAATCCTCTCACAGGCATCTTCTCTCCTGCACAATCCTACATCTGGCATCTTGGATGAAAAGGGTCCAGTAAAAATTAGTCTCTGTGTCACTCTTAAGCTGACTGTAGCCACGACCCCCTGCATCACACCTGAAGTCCTTGGAGAACACCCCTGAAGTCCTCAAAGTGCCCATGTTTCAGCCATGGTGTTTCATTTTGCTTGCCTTCTCACGCCTGTAATCTGGCCATCAGACTCTCCTCAGGTGCCTCCTAGAGAGTGTGGAGGACTAGGTTCATAGCTAATGCTAAGATAAACCAGGTCAGTCTTCTGCAGTTTGTCTTCACAGTAGGGACAGAAAGCAATGAGCAGAGGGCTGGAGACTGTCTGGTTGGATGTACATGTACCTGTGTGTGAGAGCAGGAACAAGGATGGGCACGGTCTGCTAGGAGCCTCCCTAGCACCAGCCGCTCCGCACAGGGAAATCCAGGCCTCCCTGCCAGGACATTGCCATTGATTTCTGCTGGGAAACATAGGAATCCCCAGTGCCCTCGCAGGCAAACAGGGCTACACCAGTGAGCCCTGGATGGTCAGCACTGCTTCTCACGGAAATAACGTGCAAACAACCTCCCTGGGCACCTGGGCTCTGAAGAAGTCCCTAGAGCGGTGCCACGGCAGCTCTGAGAGACAAGGGTGGCAGCACATCCCTTGCTCCCAGCGGCTGGATCTTGTGGCGTCAGTGCCTCCTCCCCGGCCAGGTGCGCAGGGGATGTGTTTGCCGAGGGCGATGCGGACAATAGGGGGAAATGAGCCGTGCTGCGCACCTCGATGGCAGCGGCTTGCGGCCCCAGCCGCTGCTGCCCGTGGCAGACGGAAGCGTCCGGCCTTAGTCAGCCCTGCCGCACGTGGCAGGAACTCTGCTGTTTGTTTTGGTTTCTCAGTTGGGGAGTTCAGCCTCCCTGGGGACCTGTGGCCAAAACCACAGGCACCTGATGGTCCGGCCCATGCCTGGGAACCATATGGCCTGACCCACCTTGGGTTGCAGGCCCCAGGGCCAGACCAGGTCAGACACGAGTTTTGGAGGGGCACAGAATGGGCACCAGGGTTGTCCAAGAGCTCTCAAGGAAGGAGAGGTGGGTGAGAGGAACCCATGTCAAGCCTGGTTGCTCCTCTCAGGCACAGCTTAAAGTCCCCATGGGGACTGGGACAATGCCACCAGGGAGGAGGTTCCCAAGATCTCCAGATCCAAGCTGTGGAAAGCGGTGGCCCTCAGCCAGCCAGTGCTCCAGGACCAGGTTGGCGGCTGATAGAGCCAGTGCCACTAAGCTTCGCACCTCACCCTTCAGGACAGGCCTAGTTTAGTGCCAAGGCTGAGCCCAGGGCAGAAGACAAGACGCTCTTCCACCAGGGCAAAGCTGCAGACAGATGGCAAAGTGAGTAAGAGGGTTAATGATGACAGCCATCCCCTAGTCCAGTTATCTGCCAGCTATGCCCAGCAGAGAAGTGAGAGAGTAGACACCACCAGGTGCAGTGCTCAGTGGCCAGCCAGCTGGGCAGCCCCATGTGGCAGAGACTGGCTGGGCCATTGGTGTTTGCAGTAGAGCACAACCCTGCAGTAGAGCACAAGCCTGAAGCAGGTCAAAGCCCTGGAGAGCTGAATCACAGCCCCAAGCATGCGTGGGTGCCTACAGGTAAGCGTCTTGTCAGCAGCCTCTGCAGCACATGCAGCTACTGTGCCAAAAATCCAGCCCCTTGCAGACGAGGTGCCAAGAGCCCGAAGGTGGAAGTGGAGACACAGCACCCACTGCACACCCTGCTCTCCCTGAACTCCTCTCCTGAAGTCCTAAGTGGGAGCAGAGCCCTCAAATCCCAGCAAGCCTGTGGGAATTTCTCTCTGGCAGCTGCAGTGCTGCACTCGGGAAAGCCCAAGCTGGCTGCAACCAGGACAGACTGGTGCAGCAGTGTGTGTGGCCCTCCACCACCGGCAGCGATGAAACACCCTGGGTCCACATGAGGCAGGATGTATGGGCTATGGCATCGTGGGGAGGGATGGGTCTCTCCCAGCAGGAGCAGAGCAGACCCTCTCCCCAGGAAAGAGACAGAGGATAATTTTCCACTGGAGAATCAAGTGCATCCTGCACGTCCATCATGTTCCATTCCCTCTGGGAAAAGAGCAGTGAGCACTGAACAAGGAGGTGCACAGGCACACATTGCCTGCTGCTCTGCTGCTGTCTCTTGTCTCCCAGCCCAGTCGGCTGGTGGGCAGGGGCTGCCAGGCGCTTTTCTCCCCTGCCAAAGTCGAACCCAATCCACGCCCAGCCCAGAGCTTCTGGCTGCTTATCATGTGGATGCAGTTCTCCTGCTTTTAGCTGTCATAATATTGACACAAAGCAAAATAATAATGATGGCAAGACTATGCCTGGCTCTGGAAGGCAAAGAGGCGAGGAGACAGGGAGCAGCAGACTCCACTATTGTGCAGGACGGGGCAGCAGCCCAGGTTGCTTCCAAGCTCTGCTTCCCAGTATCACACCTGATGATAAGAGGGGAGGGCTTGGGACGCAGGTAGAAGGGGAGATGCAGGCTCCACAGCAGCCTCCATGCTGAGGAGTGAACGTGTGCATCGGCAGGGCTTCGTCTCGGAGGTTTTCCCAGAACGTGGGTGGAGGAGTTGCTCATCTCTCCCTTTCCCTGAAACCTGGCAGCTGCTGAATAGCTGCCATCACCCACAGCAGACAATGAGCAAAGCAAGCCCGGGGCCAGCTGCAGCACTGGGAGTGCGTGAGCGGACGAACTGCGGCGAGCTGGCTGCTGACCAGGAAGCAGCCCAGACTGCTGGTGTCACAGACCCCTTGGTAACTGCATAGTCGCCAGGCCTTGCTTTGTCTTGTCCCAAGGGCCTGGCTTCCTGCAGCCGTGGAGGTTTGCTTAAGGGCTTCTCCAAAGCCAGCCTGGAGGCACAGGCCCAGCCAGCCTGCCACATGCCCTCTGAGTGGGGACAGAGCCACAGCAACACCTGTGCAGCATCATTGAGCTTTCTGAACTGCTTGTGCCTTTGGTGGCACTATGCAGAGCTGACACCTTTTCCGGATATGAAGGCTCTGCTAGCGATGCTGGGGCCAGCATCTCCCACCCAGCCCTACACCACGCTCTCTTGTCCCTCTCTGGGGCTTGTTTTTCTACATGACACACAGTAACTTCCAACACTTCCCTTGTCTCTTCCTGACCAGCCTGCTCTTTGAACCAGCTGCCTGCATCCCGAGAAGAGATCTGGGGAACTGTCACAGATGAACGAGCTGACGAGTGAGGTTCCACATCCAGGAGAGGCATCTGGACAACAGCTTCCCATGCCACTCCCATGAGCCAGGAAGGGCGAGGGGCAGCTCGGCCTGGGTTGCTTCCATGAGCCCTAGAAAAAACCCTCACACTTCCCAGCCTTGGTCTCTATTTTTAAGGCTCTAAAAAGGACGGAGGCACAAATGGTAAGCTTGCTGGCAGGAGAGATGGACCCTGGGCTGGATTCAGAACCGCCTACTCATTTCCCATAGGGACCACAGACTGCATCAGTACTGCAAGGGTCTGGCTACAGGCTTGGCCTGCCAATGGGTGCTGTGCTGATGTGAGGATTAGCCAGCAACTGTTTTCCATGCAGAGACAGGCACACGTACACACGGGTTGCTGACCAAGCTGCCACATCAAAAACTTTGCTAACCTGAGGTGCTGAATTCATTCTGTTACTCCCCATAGCAAGCCCTGTTTCTCCGTGGTTGGTGTCAGTCACTGCAGCTGTGCCTTCCAGAGGATCACAGAACAGAATCATAGAATCATTTTGGTTGGAAAAGACCTTTGAGACCATCACGTCCAACCATTCTCCAGCTCTGCCAAGGCTGGTGTTAAACCAAATGCCCCAGCACCACATCTGTATCTTTTAAACACCTCCAGGGATGAGGACTCAACCACCTCCATGGGAAGCCTGTTCCAGTGTGTGACCCACGCTTTAGCTATTGATCAGTTTAAAGCACAGTTATTTCCAGGGTCATCAGCAAAGACCAGCAGAATGCATGCTCTGCTACCTGCAACAGCAGTTGTGAATTTCAAGTATGCTAAAACTGCTAAAGACTTAGGCAATGTGTACGTGCACCGCCACTCAGAGAGCACAGCTCTCCAGCTATTCACATACCTGCTTTCGATCACAGGCTTTATTTGGCTTCCTTTGCTTCTCCTCATTTCCATCCCCTTCACTTACTGACCTGTGTTCTCTCCTGTAGCATGGAGAAAACACCGGTTTGGGGTACCTCAGCCCTTCAGTAGATTCACCCCTGCCTCCTTACAGCTCTGCCTCCACAACTGTGGCTGTAAGAACTTTGGGCTTGAGTCATCTCTTTGTTTTTTGTCTCAGGCCTTTGAGCATGTATTTTCCAAAGAGCAATGATGTGACACCAAGGATACCTTTGGTGCACCTTCCTCCTTAGATTGTGCTATTTCCATGCACCATGCCATCCTTAACTCGTCACTCATGCTCAGCAAGTGGCTTAGGCACTCAGTGATGACCCTGCACTGCTGCTTCCCTTGTCACTTTCACAGTCCACAGTGACAGGCGTCTCTGTTGTTCCTGTGCTGGGCCATGGCTCTGCTGGTTGTTGCCTGCTGGTTCACTCCCGTTGCCTGTGCTGAGAGCAGCTTTCTGCTCACCCGGCTGTTGCAGACGAGTCCAATTACTGGAGTTCAGCAAACTCCGACTCCCCTCCCTGGCATTTCATCCAGCCCACTTATCCGCCGAGAGTTTCTAATCCAAACAGCCTCCCAGTACACGATGTTCCAGTGCTCCCAGGCTCTACCCAGCCTCTGTCCTGCCTTTTCCTCCCTCACATAAGCACAGAAAGATCCCTAGGGGATGCAGAATTCACTGGGTGGAGAAGAAGCAGCGTCTTCAGCAGCCAGCCCTGATGGTACAGAGCAGGATGCAGTCCTGGGCAGGCTGGCGGTTCTCCCAGGAGAGAGACTTCAGCTTCTCTGCAGGTCCAGAAAACATGCTGCCTTGCTCAGCCAGCCAGCTCATGCCTTGCTCAGCTCTTCTGCCTAGAGCATCAACACTGCAGTCATGTCACCCTCACTGCTTACTCGCACAACAGCTAGAAAGTTGTAGAGGCAAACTCTGCCCCAGGAGACCTGGATACACCCAGGAAGGGGAACGTGTTGTGCAGGAGGCAGCTGCCTGTGGCCATGGCAGGAGAGTGGAGTCCCACTTCATAATGCCTGGCAGCTGTGGACCACCAGGTCAGTCTCTTTCCAGCTGCCCAAGGATGCACACATGCAGCCCTCACCATGTTGCCTTGGCCACAATGGCCAGCACAGCATGCAATGCAGTGAGATTTTAGCTAACTACACCAGGACACTAACATGTGGCTTTACAGCTATTTTCCCTATTTGTCCCATGCTTCCTGTGTTGCCCTCACTGCCACTCCTCTTCCTTACTCCCTCCCTCCCAGTCCTCCTGGGCACTCTTTGCCTAATTCACTGGGTCCTGGCAGGAGCTGGTGGCTAATGACAAACAGACATTTCATAACCGCAGTGCTTCCAAGTAGCCAGAATGCAGGGTTTGCCTTCCAGCTTCTCCAGAGAGGCAGGGTCTGGCTCAGCTCAGCTACACAGGGTTAACAGCCCCTGTAAACCCCATTCAGATGCTTTCATTCATGAAATACAAGGCAGCAGACCAAGATCAAGGACTCTGCCCCTCAAGGGACACCAGACTGCTGGCTGTGGCAGCAGTGCCAGGCAGAAAGTGCTCTGGGAACAAGGCAGGAACAGTGCAAACAGCAAAAAACCTCTGCAGCCTGGTAAGGCACTGAGAAGAAACTGCAATAGTCAGTGGAACTAGAGTAGGGAATGTAAACAGTGCAGTATCCACAAGGAGGTCATAACCTCAGAGTCCAGTTTCCTTTCCTCTTCTCCCTCCTGCCTAATCTCCAAAAGCTGCTCTGTTTACTAGCAAGATAAGTAAACAAACAAAGGAAAGCTCCAAAGCAACGATAATTTTTTTTGCCAATTCACTGCATGCCCCAGTTCCAGGGTGCACAAATGGGAGCAGTCTCTGCATGCCAAGGCAGCCAGCAGGCAGCAATTCACAAACATAGCCAGTGGCACAGGCAGCCCTCTCCTGACTTGCCTGCAACACAGCTGTGGAAGGGCAAAACGGAGAACTGCATTATCCTCCATGAATACAGAGCTGCACAGGCCTTGCTGCCAGGAACCTCCAATTACAAAGGAAGAAGAAAATGACCCCTAAAGCTGAGGAGGACAGAAGGCAGCAGGGAATAAGGACGTCCCTGGTCAGTACAGCAAAGCCAACAGGGTAAATCCTGTTACTCTCCACTGACTTTTTGTAGGGACAAAAAGTGAGACAAGTTCATTGAGGAGGGAAGCTGACTTGAAGCCAGGGCAACAGCATCCTGTAAAGCACATCCAGGAAAACCTAGACATGTGGCCTTTTGCCAGGTGTTCAATGGACGCAGCGAGTTTCCTTCCCCAGGCTGGCAGGTGTTATGGCCTCCTCACACATACAGCAGCAGGGTGAGAGAGAAGGCAGAGCTCTCAGTCCAGCACAGGCTTTAGGAAAGAAATCACCTGCAATACATTCTTAAAACACGGAACACTAGCTGTTGGTGTCTTGCTGGAAACCCAACAGTCCCTGGACAAAAGCTGGCTGTATAGGGGGTCCTGAAAGAACAAGACAAGCAGAAAACACATCCGATGAACAGTCAAGGCTAACCAGGCCCCTGCAGGAAACACTAGCTAAAAGCTTCCAGTATAAACCAGTTTGCTTTTATTTCCTAATCTAAAACAACAGGACACAGAGCAGAGATACAAAGTAAAGCAGAGCCGCAATGAGAATTACACCATGGCTCCTGCCTGCTCCCTGGACACAGAGCTCCAGGAACTAGACACAAAGGAGCTACATTCCTGCCTTATCCAGGGCCAGTTCTGGCTCTGCCAGCAAGAACAATTGGACTGCCAGGAACTGTGCCTTTCCCACCCCATTTGCTTTGGCTCTTGGCTTCTAGAACACCTCACGGTCCAAAGTAAATCCCCGCATAAGGGCTCTCCCTGCTGCTTTGCAGATCTGGCTCCCACCCTCCTGCCCAGCAGTACAGACACTGTGTTCCCTCGCGCAGGCCTGGCACCAGCCCCCTGAATTCCCCTGCACAAAGGCATCCACAGCGGTGTGAAGGCCAAGTGCTTCCACAGGTAGAGGTAATCTTAACTCTACATCCGTGCCAGATCGAGGACCCCGGCCAGGTCGCAACTCCCAAGTTGTGGCGGGGAGAGTCACGTCAGGCTCGGTGTCCACCTCACGGCACATCCCCTTAGCAGATCGCCTGCACGACCGTCTCCAGCAACCCTACCAGACCTCTTCCCCCGGCCCGGAGCCCTGCAGCGACACCACAACCCCGCCGCCGCCGCCGCCACATTTCAGAGCCCCTTTAACCCGAGCCTGCCCCGCAGCCGCCCCACAATCCCCCGCGCAGCAGACAGCAGGGTCAGGAGTCACCGCTCGTCCACGCTCACTAGAGAGCCACCTCCCACCCGCGACGGCTCGTGCCAGCCGCACTTCTCATTGGCTACGCTGCTGCCGGGAGGTGGGAGCACTTTCGTGGCCTCCGCCAATAGGAAAGCGGGTCTGCGTAGCGGAAGTGGCGCGTGCGGCCGTGTTGCCGATCCGGACGGGAGCGTTGCCGCTGTCATGCCGGGCGCTGCCGAGCGTGGCTCGGAGCTGTCGGAGCAGATCGAGGCCTTCGTAGCGCGGCTGCGGGGCGGCGGGGAACGGCAGCGCTCCGAGGACACGGCGCGGCAGACGCTGTCCCTGCTGCGGAAGATCATCGCACACGGGCGATGGAGCAAGGCCGGTGAGGGCAGGCCGCAGCAGTCAGAGT
Source organism: Eubucco bourcierii (assembly GCA_013396675.1). Taxonomy (NCBI): domain Eukaryota; kingdom Metazoa; phylum Chordata; class Aves; order Piciformes; family Ramphastidae; genus Eubucco; species Eubucco bourcierii. The sequence goes on from VWZE01007835.1 coordinate 632,247, forward strand.
CTGTGTGGTGCCGGAAGCAATGCGGCGCGGGGCCTGACGGCAGGGAGAGCTGCAGGAGGGCAGTGGTGGGGGCTACTCGAGGCCGGCCGGCCGCGGGCATCGGGCGCGGAGGGAGTAAGGCCAGGGCAGTGTCGCGGCGGCCTGCGGCCCGAGGAGTGTAGGAACTCTGCCGGCAGCTGTCAGAGGGTCTGAGTTCCTGGTACTGGGCCTGCTGCATCTCGGCCCTCTACAGTTTACTGTACTTACTGTCGTCACTGTGTGAGGAGCTGAACGGGTCTCTCGCGCTTCAACCATGCTCCCTTCTCAGTAGCATCGTTCTAAGTGCTGATCGTTCGGCAGCAGGCTGCTTATGGTCGTAAGTTTGTAGTCTGTATTGCGTGCTGGCTGTTTGCTCCACAGAAACCCAGTGAAACACACTGCGAGTACCTTTCTGCTCACAGCTCCGTCCTGTTTCTGGGTATTGCATTACTGGTGCCAGAGGCAGCTGCTGCCGACGGGGCTGCTGTGGAGTAGATATGGTGAACTCAAGGGAGTTCACTCTGGGTAGTAATAACCGAGGCTCTTCCCTCTTTCAGGGGAGCTCATGGATCTGATCCGGACAGAGGGACAGAGGATGACGGCAGCCCAGCCGTCTGAGACAACTGTGGGCAACATGGTGCGACGAGTGCTGAAGGTCATTCGAGAAGAGTATGGCAGGTGAAGTGCCTCTCTCTTACTGCCTGTACACCTCCTGGGACCCCAGAACAGCCCTCCCATGCAGTATGTTCTTCTGTGAAACCCCTTTATTTTCCACCACTGTCTTCCCAACTCGCTTATAGAGGGATTCGGCAAGTTTAAACATCACAGGAACAATCCTGTCATTTTCAGCATAGACAGTGACATTCCCTGTACTGAAACTCCATTTCGTTTGTGCGGTGGTTGCATGAGAACAGTTGGTGCCCTGACTTCAGGCAGTTCTCTTGGCACAGCTCTTGGTCCATCCCTTGGGAGTAGCCTTGAGCCCACTCGTCTGAGTGGCTCAAGGTGCCTTTACGTGACTGAGAAATGCACGTTCTGGTGGAGCTTTGGGTGTGTTTCTGCCAGAGGCAGCTAGGGAGGCTCTTTGGCATGGCATGGTGTGCCTCTTGCTTGGAGTTTTCCTTCCTCTCTTTTGATGTCCAGGTGTGTTACAGGACAGGGATGGTGCGCAGGCAGGCTGCACTTTCTCCAAAGACTGAAGGGCTGTCTCTCTCTGCAGGCTTCATGGGCGCAGTGAGGAAAGTGACCAGCAAGAATCCCTGCACAAACTCCTCACTTCTGGAGGACTGAATGAGGACTTCAACACCCCTTATCCTCCCCTCAGAGCCAACGTTATTGAAGCTATTAATGAGCTGCTAATAGAGCTAGGTATGGCTTGGTTGGAACTACTACCCTATCAGAGAAGCTTCTTATGGGAAGGGACTGATGCTTCTCCCTCTTCTTAGGTAGAAAGCAAGCAGCAAGAATTTAGTTCTGCTCCTAGGACTTATTTGACTTAAGGGAGAAAAGGGTGGAACAATGTGGGTTACTGACCTGTGCTCTTGGTCTTGGAAATGTTGCTTTTCCACCCATGGCTTCCTTCTGTTGCAGAGGGCACCACCGATAACATTGCTATGCAGGCGCTGGAGCACATCCACTCCAACGAGGTGATCATGACCATTGGATACTCGCGCACTGTGGAGGCCTTCCTAAAGGAAGCTGCCCGCAAGCGGAAGTTCCAGGTCATTGTGGCAGAGTGTGCGCCCTTCTGCCAGGTGAGCCTTGAGCTGCCTACCTTCTCCAGGCACCATGCTGCCACTCCTCTCTGGAGGCAAGCTGAATGTTACTTAAGTTCCTCTGCAGCTGAGAGATTGAATCATAGAGTGGTCTGGGTTGGAAGGGACCTCCGAAGGTCATCTAGTCCAAGCCCCTCTGCAGTAAGCAGGGGCATCCTCAACTAGATCAGGTTGCCCAGAGCCCTGTCAAACCTCACTTTGAGCATCTCCAGGGATGCAGCCTAAACTACCTCCCCAGGCAACCTGTTCCTAACATCCAATCTAAATCTACTCTTCTGTACTGTGTGCAGTTCTGGGGCTTCCAGCACAGGAAGGACATTGAACTGTTGGAGCACGTCCAGAGGAGGCCACGAAGATGATCAGAGGGCTGCAGCAGCTCTCCTGTGAGGACAGGCTGAGAGAGTTGGGGCTCTGCAGCCTGGAGAAGAGAAGGTTTTGGAGGAGACCTTAGAGTAGCCTTCCAGTATCTGAAGGGGCCTGCAGGAGGACTGGGGAGGGATTATTGACAAGGTCTTGAAATGAAAGGACAAGGGGTAATGGGTTTAAACTGGCAGAGGGGAGATTGAAACTGGATGTTAGGAGGAAGTTCTTTCCAGTGAGGGTGGTGAGACACTGGCACAGATTGCCCAGGGAGGTTGTGGCTGCTCCCTCGCTGGAGGGGTTCAAGGCCAGGGTGGAGAAGGCCTTGAGTGAGTTGTACTAGTGGGAGGGGTCCCTGCCTATGGCAGGGGGTTGGAACTAGATGATCCTTGAGGGCCCTTCTAACCTTACCATTCTATGATTCTATGATTCTCCAGTTTGAAGACTGCTGTTATCCTGCCCTCCTGTTATCTTTCAGTCAGGAGGCTGTATTTGTGCTCTTATCACCTGGTGTTTTTGGAGTTCAGACAAGAATTGAGTGCTAATGTCTGTACAACTGCACTGCAGGAACTATGTCCTAGGGGACCAGTTGGATTCTCCTTCTTTTTAGGGTCACGAAATGGCTGTCCGACTATCTAAAGAGAACATTGAAACTACTGTCATGAGTGATGCAGCTATTTTTGCTGTCATGTCCAGAGTCAACAAGGTAAGGAAGGCTTCAAGGGAGGAGGGAATTAACAGCAGTTTGGGTGCTTCGGCCTCCCAAAGCAGCTGCAGGTCCTGGTGGTGACAGATGTGTTCACTGAAGACTCAAAACTGTAATAGTCCCTATGTACAGCTGGCTAGAGATTCATTATTGAGCCCCAAGTCAGTGTAATGACTGGCTGCATGGTGATAGGTTTTTCTGCCTTAATGGCTAATAGGTAAAAGCACAAAGCAAGGATAGCCTCAAAAGATTAACCTCAGCTTTCAAAGAGGTTGGAACAAAAAGCTACCAAAGGAGAGAAACTCCCCCTGCCTGCAACACAAGATTGGTGGTGAAGAGACTCAGGAAGGTGTGTCTCTTAAAACAGACCTGCTTTGTGCTTCATAAAAGATGAAGACCTGGCATTCCAAAATAGTAGTAGTAGTAATAATAATAATGATAATGATAATAAGTACTTGCAACAATAAAATCTAGCCACATCACTTCTTACCTGTATATTTTAAACTGCTTTACATTATTCCCATTTTACAGTGAGGGAATTGTTGTGGACAGCAGTCAAGTTACTTGTACCAAACTTACTTTGCAGGCTTGTAGAACAACAGGGAACACAACCCAGTTTCTGCTTAGTGTTCCCTGCAGTAGAACACATATTTGTTCTCTGAAGTCCTCCATATTGGCCCCACCAAGGGAATCAGTGCCAGATGAAACAGGTCCAGCATCTAGCTACCCTGTGTCCAGACTGGCTGGCTATCTGACAGACTCTTCCTCCAGCTCATCTGGCAGGATCCAAGCCAGAAAGTGTTCCTTCCCCAGTTTGCTGTGGATCTAATGCTGATTTGCTTTTTAAGGTCATCATTGGTACCAAGACAATCCTGGCCAATGGTGCCCTGGTTGCTGTGAGTGGGACTCACACTCTGGCGCTGGCAGCTAAACACCACTCCACTCCACTCATTGTGTGTGCCCCCATGTTCAAGCTTTCACCTCAGGTAAGTACAGCAGCTTTAGCATTGTGCCTGCTCTGCACAGAAATGGGGGTGGGGTGGGGTGTGATTTTTACACTTGTGGAAGCTTAAGGGGTAAGGCATTAGCTGTCCCATGCTGAGGGACATCTATCATCTGGTGCTGTTACTTCAGATAGAAGATCCTCACCCAAATGTGGCACACCTCAGGATCTCCTTGAAGCACCCTCCTTTGCCACACGTGCTGCAGAAGCAGTGCATCGGGTGTAAGGATGTAGAGCAGCGCCTACTAGAGACTGCTATCACCATACCTATTTTTGTTTAACCACAGTGGATTTCAGTGTATGTCTTTAATGTTGAAAAGCCCTGCATACTGATAGAGGAAGTAGGTGGAGATGCTTTGAACTCTTTCTTACACTTAGAACTTTTTCAGTATTGTCAGATGCAGTTGTAGACTGAGGAAGTCACTTCTGTGCTCCAGTTCCATAGGCTTTGTAGAAAGGCAGCCACATCATAGAAAGCTCTAGAAGCTCTGAGGAAGAAACTTAACACTTATTGATGTTACAGATGTTCTAGGCACAAGCACTACTAAAGAGATGTAGCATCACCAACAAGTCTTCCTCCTCTGCTTTCCTTCCTTCCTGCACCTACACTCAGTTTTCAGTAGGATAATGAGGCAGTCTCATTTTCCCTGACCTTGCTGTACTCTTTCTCATTCAGTTCCCTAATGAAGAAGATTCATTCCAGAAGTTTGTGTCACCGCAGGAAGTGCTGCCATTCACAGAAGGTACTGGGTTTTATTTATACAGGCTGGTCAAGCTGGTTCAGGCTATAATTTGTGAAGTTTTTAATAGCTCACATAAGACAGACTTGTGTTTATATTTTGTAAACCAAGACATAAAATCCATTCCTGTTGTCTTAAGCAGGGGAAAAAAAATACATATATAAACCAGGATGGTTTCAGCACTAAGTTTCTGTAACAGAAATACAGAAAAAAGCTTTCATCTGAACACTGTCTTTGCATTCTTGCTTCTGCTCCAAACTAATCAGTGTTTATTATAGGAATGTGCCAGGCAGGTGGCAGTTTCCTGTGGGACAGAGCAGATGCCCAACACTGAGGGCGGCTTCCTTTCCTTCCTACACTTCATGTGAACTTCTTAAAACTATGTTATGTGAACCAGTTAGTGAATCCATTATCTCTGTGATGGGCATCCCACACACACCCCATCTTTAGAAAGGTGTCAGCTGCCATGCCCATTTTCAGATAACAGCATCTCTCAAAGCCCAGTTTCTATCTGACAAAGACTTCTGGAATGAAGATAGAGAGTTTGGGGGGTTGCCCTCTGAAGCTTTTCTTTAAATAATAACTTTGGCATCAGGATTCTTGTATTCCAGTTACAGACTGGCAGGATTTTTGGCAGTTAATTGATGTACATCAGAGGGGATCTGGGGGTTTTAGCAGTAAAAGCTGCCAAAAGAGAGTGCTCCCATTCATCTAGGATTGCTGTATGTGTGCAAATCAATGACATCAGCGAGGAAGTTGGAGAGCATTCAGAATGTTCCAGTACCGACTTCAGGGTGGCACGTGCATAGCCAGCTTCTTCAGGGCCTCTGGAAGATGTGCAGAAAGCTAAATGTGTGTAATACTGCTGCTCCTGACTTCATAGGGGAGATCCTGGCGAAGATCAACGTCCACTGCCCGGTGTTTGACTACGTCCCTCCAGAGCTCATTACTCTCTTCATTTCGAACATCGGGGGTAATGCACCTTCCTACATCTACCGCCTCATGAGTGAGCTCTACCACCCAGATGACTATGAACTCTAATGCCATGAAGCCCATCACTCTCCAGACACTTCTTTCTCTTCAGAAAGGTACAACAGCTAAGTTGCATGTACATGGCCAAGACTGGTTGCTGTGGGGAATCAGGGAATTTTTCTCAGCGATGTTTTTTCCTACCCAAAATCAACAGAAGGCAGAGCTCTTGTACAGGCTTTGATCTCTGTGCTATGTTACAAGCCAGGTGTTGCTGCTAAGCCACTTTGCTTTTGGAACAGCAAGGCATACATGCAACTCTTTGGGGCAGCTAGGCTGTTACTTCAAAGTATGCTGCAATAAAGGTTGTTTACAGTGATCTCACCGTTAAGCATGGTTTTCATACACAGTTCTTTCTTTCACTAGTGGGAGTTTCAGCAGTGTATTGAGTTGCCTGCATCAATGATGCAGTTGCAGCCTTTGAAGATGTGCTTTCACATCTGAATGTGATAGGAATCCACTGGTAATTGCCTTAAACTGGCATATTTTGTGTAGAATTTCCTGACAAGTTTTGGTGAGGTGCTGAACCACAAACCTTTTTTTTTTCTAAAATGCTGGAATGGAAATTCCGTTCTTGATGAAAGGCAGATCTTCTGAAGCCACACCAGCTAGCTTGTTCCCTTCCATGACAGAAGAAAAGATCAAGATCTTGCTTTGCTTTTTACAGAATCACAGAATGTTAGGGGCTGGAAGGGACCTCGAAAGTTCATCCAGTCCAACCCCCCTACCAGAACATGATCACCTATACCGGGTCACACAGGAGTGCATCCAGGCAGGTCTTGAGTATCTCCAGAGAGGGAGACTCCACAACTCCCCTGGACAGCCTGTTCCAGCGTTCTATCACCCTTAACAGTGAAAAAAACTTTCCCTCTGTGTACATGAAACTTCTATGCCTCAACTTCCACCCATTGCTCCTTGTCCTGTCTTTGGGCATCACCAAGAAGGGTCTGGCTCCATCCTCCTGGCACTCATTTATAAACATGAAGTTACCTCTCAGTCTCCTCCTCTCCAAGCTAAAGAGCCCCAGCTCCCTCGGTCTCTCCTCATAAGAGAAATATTCCATTCCCTTAATCATCTTTGTGGCTCTGTGCTGGACTCTCAAGCAGCTCTATGTCCCTTTTGAACTGAGGGGCCTCTGTAAGCTGAGGATCTTTCCTGTAGTAACTGAGAGACTGCAGCTGTTCTTTTTGGGTGGACATCTTGTCTCATTGGTAGAGTTCTTTGATTTTTGTGAGGGGCAGCATGGAACATCTTAGAAATCTCAGGCTCTTGCAGGTCACTCAGATCACTTTGCTTTGTCAGTGTACAGCAACACACACCAGTCAGGCATCAGATGAAACCAGTTTCCACTCCTTGTTTTGCTGTTGATTCAAGCAGATGTCAACATCTCTCTGATTTGGTTTTGAGGTCGATGTCTGTGATTAAACAAAGACGTCACCATCTTTTACCACTGTGAAATAAACTCTACACTTCTACCTTAGACTGAGGCACAAAATAGAACTGGAATGTGTTTTTAAAAAAGAAGTCTGCCTGTTGTGAAAAATGCTGTGCAGCATTCAGTTATTTCTGTAGGGGTTAAGTTTCTGTACCATGAGAATGTGGGGCTATGCTAGGATTCAGAAATCTCTCAAGAGTGAAAACTGCAGGGAGCAGGAGAACAGCTGAGTGTTCCTTTCATTGCCTAGTTAAACAAAATTACTGGGGTTTGATCTTAAATTAGTTTATATATACTATGAAGCTGGTCAGTCCATTCTAAGCACTGCCAGGAGCCCAAAGAAAGAGATTATTGATAATTTTATTAATAAATACCTCTCCATTTCCAAACCACTATAAAATAAATTAATTAAAAGCCTCCCCTCTATTATGCAGAATCATGCAATGCTTGCAGAGAAAAAGCAAGCACTTTAGTAACCAAAAGTGGCTGCAACTTCTTGCCTCTGATAGTCAAGCACTGACATAAGGCAGAGAGTTACAAGGCAGTTCCTCAGTGTTGAAGATGCTTCTCCAGGCTACAGGAGTGGGCTCCTCCTGCCATGTTCTCCTGGCTGGTCTCTGTTTCTTGTGTCAGTACTTGGAGCAGAACTTCAGTGACCGCACTGGCTTGGAAACTTGGCTCCACACAGCAGACTGTTGTCTAGCAACAGCAGGACCTGGATCATACCAACACTTAAGAGTGGTTGCATCTCACAGTCTTAACTTTTTTTTTGACTAGGGTCTTTTTTTTCCAAACAGTTGCCATGCTCGCACCATCTTCCGCAGTCTAGCTAGATTAGGTCTAGGCTGGAGGGAGAAAAGCAGTGCTAAATCAGAACTAGGTAAGTGAGCTTCAGTCCTAACAGAGTCATTCCCAAATGTTTTTAATACCTAATTCAAAGTCCCACATTTCAAAAGAATCCAATAACATATCACAGGAACAGGAAAATGGAAGGAGTAAATATTTTTTGTTTTATAAATAAATGTTGCTATTTCTTTGTGCTTTCTCCCCTCCCCACCCCCTCAGTTTTATAGCATCTTAAATTTGGATGGAGTAGGTGTTTAATTAATAAGTTTGCCCTTAGTAGAGTGTTAGAACTTACCTGTTTTTCAAGTTTCACACTTAAAAACTGCAAACACTTCAAATACATGCTTAAGGACTTGTATACTGCATTCAAGTGACCATTCACAAGAAATTTGGTAAGATCCTTACTAAAACTGTTTGCAGGACAGAGAATTAATGTTCTAAAGTTTTACTGTATTGGTAACAGCTATGTAAAAACTCAAGTAAGATACAGCCAGTGGTGTGGTTTCAAACTGGCCCATTCTAGTTCTAGCACATGCATATGTGACATGCCTCTGACAATCCAGTGTGGATTATTGCAGGTGTATCTGTGTCACACATAGTACCTGTTTTTCCTGCTGTAGATGGTCTATGTCTGCAAGAGGCATCATGGAAGGTCTTCCATGAGCACACTGGAAAGGCAGCTGGCAAGATGACAAAGCTTCAATAAGCCTGCAGCTCTCCTCCAAAGTCAAGCCCTCGTTGAACTTAATAGCTCCTGAAAAAAAAGCAAAACCAAACTTCTTGCATGTGCTGTGGAGGAGAATTCAAACCACCCAGCAAGCTCCTCTGCACAGCTGGAGTTTTCAGAGAAAAAAAGGCAGCTCTCAAAGAACTGATTGTGAGGCTGCAATTGTCAGGCTTGGGGCTTAGCTCAATTAACAAGCCTGTTGCACAAGGCTCTGCTTTCCATCACCTAACTTTCACCTAACCTCAAATCTGCTTTTCAGATGATGTAGGAAGAGGCAAATGGGCTTCTATTTTGCTTTTCTTTGTGTGTGTGTTACAGCTGAAGGTGCAACCAGTTCACAAATGAAAACCCAGCAAACCAAGAGGACAGCTAATCAGTTCCTTAGGCCTCCACAGAGACACAAAACCCTCTGCAATCAGCTTTTCAGCCATGGGACGTTTTTAGCTATAAAAAAGATTATGTCTTGTCTGCTGTTTGTAGAGTGCAGTGATACTCTATGAAAATAGATGCTTTAGGTTCATCATGACCCCTTTCAGTGTAATCTTGTTAATACTGTATATGGCACAGGAACTGCCACAAGAGGACAGAGCTACTGCAGTTTATACCTGTAAGGTCTGCTTCATTCCAAGTGCTGGAAAGCTGTAATCTCACAGATGTAAATTTCAGCTGAATTTCTTCCAAAAATACCTGAAGGGTCACAGGCAGACCTAAACTTCACTGCTGTTATTTACACAAAACAATTCTTTCTTTTGAAAGTGTCCTATGTCTTGCTTGCTTGCTTTCAAGCAACTTCCAGCACCTCCCTTTGCCCCTTCAGAGAGCTGTTACTTGAATGGTTTAGAGCTCACACAAATGAGTGCACCTCAGAGCTTTATTCTGTCTGTTTCATGTAAGGGTTGGAATGTTGTGCCCATACATGAATGAATCACTGCAGTACTGCTCATCCCTCACAGTGATGTCCATGAAAAATACCATTATCTCTTCTTCCCTATGAAACACATGGTCTGTAATCTTGGCATTCCTGCAAATGCATTCTGAAACCACTGGCCCAGGAATGATGTTGTGTAGAGAGAGAAAGGTTAAAAAGAAACCCCCAACAATCAATGCAAAAAAAAGTGCAGTTTCCCTACCATGACAGGCCTGGGAAGCCAGCACCTTCAGAAAGGTCAGAGGTAGTGTTCCTCGTGCTCTTCCTCCTGTGGTCTGCACTAGCTAAAAGGAGCAAGGGAATGTTATCTGACTTTCCATTTCATATGACAAAAAGGAAGAACTGTAACACAATGGAAACTAAAAATGAGGAAAAGATAGTGGATTTCCTAGTCCACCTTTCTCACCTGAGGTTTAACATGCTCCCTTTGGTTCATGCAGTAAGCTTTGCATTATTATAGTCAATTTCAGAAGCAGACAGCAACTTACCTCAACTTGTTCTTGAATAAGCTCCTAGAAAAAAGGTAATATCATCAGTTGTTGTTTATCCCTTTCATTGCCCATACCCTGCTTTGTCCACATCTACATCTATTGTACTGCGCAACTGCCAGAACCAGGCAGAAATGCTGTTGCTAGTGTGCTGTCCATAGCCTGAAAGATCTAGGTGTAAGTGCTGACTTCTCACCAGTATTTATCTAGAATGGGTATCATGGTATTTTTATACCTCAAAGTGCAATGAATGCCTGTTATCTTCCACGTGCATTTCATTTCTGATGCCTAAAATGCAATGAATTCATAACCAATGATGAATAGGTGCTACCAGGCCACATTAAAAGAACTGCAGAATGCATCTACCAAAATGCTCATGAGACTTTGAGGCATCAGCAAAGAATGAGTGCTCATGGGGCATGGACCTGATCCTCTCCTCTACCCCTTTCTGTGTTCTTGGCTCCCAGATCACACCAGGGAGCGCAGTTTGAGTTCTTTCTGATTATAGCAAGGTTAGAAAAGAAAATTCAATCAGATGAGTGATCTTCTCTCTTCATTTAGACTAGGAGATTTAGACTAGATGTTAGGAGAAAGTTCTTTACAGTAAGAGTGGTAAGGCACTGGAACAGGTTGCCCAGGGGGGTTGTGGCTGCTCCCTCCCTGGAGGTGTTCAAGGCCAGGTTGGATGAGGCCTTGAGTGCCCTGTACTAGTGGAAGGTGTCCCTGCCTATGGCAGGGGGTTGGAACTAGATGATCCTTGAGGTCCCTTCCAACTTACCATTCTATGATTTCATATCACACTAGATGTATGGCAAGACTGGGTTGGTTCAAAATGGCTCAGCCCAGTGGCTGAATATGGTACTCCAAGGGCAATTTTTAAGGCATCCTTGAAGCAGTTAGAATTGTGGAGAATTATTTACAGTGGAAATTGTAATCATTTCAGTAGTTCCTTCCTTAAACTGCAAAACTCCTGGAACAGCAGCTTTTAGAAAGCTGCACTGCCCATACAGAAATCTAATGAAACCAACTTCAAATTCTAACAAATAGCATTTCTATATATAGAATATATCATATTCTATGATATAGCAGCAGTATTAATAATTTTAATGTTCACTCAAGCATTCATGAGCAGTAAACAGTGGAAAAATTTGTTCTGTATACCATTTTTCTCACTTCTCCACTGGTCCAGGTCTGAAAGAGTCTCCTAACATTTCACAGTATCACAGTATCACAAGGGTTGGAAGAGACCTCAGAGATCATCAAGTCCAACCCATCACCACAGCCCTCAAGATTAGACCATGGCACTAAGTGCCATGTCCAAACGTGCCTTGAACGCCTCCAGGGACGGTGACTCCACCACCTCCCCGGGCAGCCCATTCCAGTGACAAATCACTCTCTCAGTGAAGAACTTCCTCCTCACCTCCAGCCTAAACTTGCCTTGGCGCAGCCTGAGACTGTGTCCTCTTGTTCTGTCACTGGTTGCCTGAGAGAAGAAGGTAACCTCTTCCTGGCCACAACCACCCTTCAGGTAGTTGTAGACAGCAATAAGGTCCCCCCTGAGCCTCCTCCTCTCCAGGCTAAACAGTCCCAGCTCCCTCAGCCTCTCCTCATAGGGCTGTGCTCAAGGCCTCTCACCAGCCTCGTTGTCCTTCTCTGGACACGCTCAAGTACCTCAATGTCCTTCCTAAATTGAGGGGCCCAGAACTGGACACAGTACTCAAGGTGTGGCCTGACCAGTGCAGAGTACAAGGGGAGAATGACCTCCCTGCTCCTGCTGGCCACACTCTTGCTGATGCAGGCCAGGATGCCATTGGCCTTCTTGGCCACCTGGGCACACTGCTGGCTAACAGTTCAGCGATTTCAGTTGTAAGACTACTTTCTACTAAAAGGGATGGAACCCACATTTGCCAAGGGTCTTTGTTGTCTCCCTCACAACAGAGACACTCTGATATCCTGGGTCATTAACACAGAACAAGACCCAGAGTCACAATTTCACTCATACCCACAGCTGACCTGCACAATACTTTTAGTGACAGGTTGCCTTTTCCGCCGTAATTCATTGGCTTCTCTTTCTATAAAACACAGTGGCACTTTCCTCACTAGAATCAAGGAACTGCTCTTCTCAGGGAATGATAATTCAAGACCCAAGTCCTCCAGGCTTCTGTAGCAGCACCTGAGGAAAAGAAAAAACACCAAAACATCAACCACAGCAGCTGCGTCTCTACAGCATATGTAAATATTTCTGTAGTCCTCATTTAGGTTTTCTTCCTGGAGTGGTTTCCAGTCTCAGGATCTATGCATCATGAGATTCCAAGTAATTTTGCTCTTTCAGCCACATTTCTTCACTCTAGTCAACCCTGGTTATTTCATATTCCACAACTACAAGATCTAAGAGTTCCCTGTGTTATGCAGAGAGAGGCTTTATGTCTAAATTTATAAATTGATCTTCTCTAAAGATGCACAAAGTGCTTGGGTCAATACACTCCAAATATTGAAATTATGAAGCAAAACTAGAAGTGGGTAAGATTCAGAGTGCATATTAGGAAGAAGTTCTTCACCATGGTGAGGCACTGGCACAGGCTGCCCAGGGAGGCAGTGGAAACTCCATCCCTGGAGGTTTTTAAGGCCAGGCTGAGCAACTTGATCTAAGTGTGAGGTCTCCCTGCCTATGGCAGGGGGGTTAGAACTGAATGATCTTTGAGGTCCCTTCCAGCCCTGACAATTCTATAATTCTAAATTACACAGCATAAGGACTTCTTTTAACCTAAAAACCTGTGATTTCAATTGACACCTATTAGCAAATACTTAAAATGGAAAAAATAAAAAGTATTCTAAGAGATGTGATTCTGCCCCTTTGCTCTTGTCAGACCCCACCTGGAGTCCTGTGTGCAGTTCTGGAGCCCTCAGCACAGGAAGGACATGGAAGTGTTGGAGTGGGTCCAGAGGAGGCCATGAAGATGCTCAGAGGGCTGCAGCAGCTCTGATGTGAGGACAGGCTGAGAGAGTTGGGGCTCTGCAGCCTGGAGAAGAGAAGGCTTCAAGGAGACCTTCAAGGAGGCCTTGCAGTATCTGAAGGGGGCCTACAGGAAGGCTGGGGAGGGACTATTGACAAGGTCTTGTAATGACAGGACAAGGAGCAGTGAGTTTAAATTGGCAGAGGGGAGATTTAGACTGGGTGTTACGAAGAAGTTGTTTGCAGTGAGGGTGGTGAGACACTGGCACAGGTTGCCCAGGGAAGCTGTGGCTGCTCCCTCCCTGGAGGTGTTCAAGGCCAGGTTGGAGGAGGCCTTGAGTGCCCTGTACTAGTGGGAGGTGTCCCTGCCTATGGCAGGGGGTTGGAACTAGATGATCTTTGAGGTCCCTTCCAACCTTACCATTCTATGATTTATGATAGTTTAAAGAACTATCCCATTAAGCAAAGAGAACACAAGAAAGAATAACTTGTAGTTAATCTAACACATGTCACTCTGGATGGAAAAATACACACAAAAATGGGACTTTGCAGTCAGCTGAGATCTTGCCTTCAAAGTGAAAACAACTGTAACAATATAGAGTTTATTAAAACAAAGGTGATGAAGGTCAGTTTTAGGAAAGAGATTCTTTGAGCAAAAAGTATATATTTAATATTTTAAATACTATTATATTATAAATTATAATATGTTATATAATTTATAGTTTATATTATAATATAATATTATGTATTTTAAAACAATATAAACTTACTAGAATCAGTCACAAGAGTAACAACCACAAGCAGCTTCCATATGGAGATGCTTTGTGTAATTCTGCTCCAAAAAAGAAGACCTGTACAGCCATCAGCAAGAGCAGAGAAGACAGAAAAAGTCCATTGTGGTGAAATGACAAAATCCAAAGCAGCTATTGAGGACAATCAAGCTTGCCTTTTTAATTTTTTTCTTTTAGGGAAAAAAAAGAAAGAGGAAGTTCAAGAGAGTCAACTGAACAATGCATTACTACAATGCTTGGTAAACAAATAACAGATTGAAAGCTGCAGGTGAACCACAGGTCCAGCTGAACTATTAAATAGCAAGTGTAGCTGAAGAGAAAGGTCATCAGGAAGTTAATTCATTTCATTCCATCACATCAAACTTTACCACAGAATACAGTTATATTCTGCCAGCATTGAAAAAAAAATAAAACCAACAGAATTTGCATTTTTATGCAGTACTTTTAATTTGTTAACTTGATAGATAGTAAGGACAGTCTCACAGAGTGATTGTAAAGAGATGAACTACCAATACTGGTCACACAACACAATAAAAGCATCAATATATGCCAGCATCAATAAGCTTTAATCAGTTATCTTAAGTGATAACTGAAAATCACAGCTGACACTCCACTGTGTGGAATAATTTAACAGGTGTCCTTAAAAGAAAACCATGCCACCCTGATTTACTTCATCTCACTGATTTTTGTAGCATGTTTGTGATTTATCTGATGAAGAAAAGTAACAGAATTTATTTGGTCTTTCACAAAGCCTTTGATGCTGCCTCTTAAGAAGTGGCTAAAAATGCAAAGTGTTGTCATGGATAGAGAAGTTAACATTTGTCATGAAATAGACTATGGAAAAAAAGATTTGCTGGCAACAGATGGTCAGTGTTCAACAGGATGTGAGTCCTGATTTGTATCTTAATTGTTCATTAGTGATGTGGAAAAGAAGGGGCATGACCAAGCAGAAAACACAGAATTTTTTAGGTTAGCTGAGACTAAAGATGATGTTGAAATCAATTAGAACCTAAATAGAACAATGATTAATGAAACAAGGAGGGCGAATGAAAAATGTATCATGAAATATGGACAGAAAAAAAATGAATTCACTGCTTCTAAATACAAACAAATGCAAATCATCAGGAATAATTTTATCTATTTTCACATTCTGTTGGCCTTTACATAAATAGCAAACCTAAAAACACAACAAAAAAAACCCCCAAACACCCACGACTCTGTGATTCATGGTCACGATCATTCAACAAACAGGCAGCTCATGCAAGCAGCTGCAGCCAAAAAACATACAAAATATCAGGTGTGGATATAACAGGCAGAAAATACAAGCACAACTGCAAAGGTACTGTACAAATCTATGGAATATGTTAAGTATATTGCATTCAATGTTAACCATCCAGGCTCAAAATGAGATGGATCAGAAATGGAAAACATCCAAAGATGAGTGCAAAAATAATATGAAGTTGAAAAAGAGGCATTAGAATCATAGAATGATAGAATGGTAAGGTTGGAAGGGACCTCAAGGATCATCTAGTTCCAACCCCCTGCCATAGGCAGGGACACCTCCCACTAGTACAGGGCACTCAAGGCCTCATCCAACCTGGCCTTGAACACCTCCAGGGAGGGAGCAGCCACAATCTCCTTGGGCAACCTGTGCCAGTGTCTCACCACCCACACTGCAAAGAACTTCCTCCTGACATCCAGTCTAAATCTCCCCTCTGCCAGTTTAAACCCATTGCCCTTGTCCTGTCATTACAAGACCTTCTCAATAGTCCCTTCCCAGCCTTCCTGTAGGCCCCCTTCAGATACTGGAAGGCTACTGTCAGGTCTTCTGGAAGCCTTCTCTTCTTTTTTGAAGGGTTCACAGTACCAACTTCCCATATCCCATCCTGCCCTTCTCAAAACGTGCCTGTTAAATCAGTGACTAGATTGACTCTATGGGCACTGCACTCCAGTGTGCATGCCCAAGTCCTGAGCTCCAGACAGCAGAATCTGTTGGGAGACTGCTTTGGCATTCTCCTGGCCCACACATGAAGGTTTACTTTTCCAAGGAAACCAGAGTACACTGCAGAGGCACAGAGGTGTTTTTAACTTGAGATACTGTAATGATGTGCCTGAGAAGCACACCTATTTTCCTCTGCACAGATATAGCCAGCTGGTCTCTGCTTAGCAAAGAATCAACAGCTGCTTTAGTAAGCTTCATGGCAGAGAGATCTTTCTGCTCAACAGAGCCAACCCCAAACATTTACAGCTATTGCCCATTACCAACCGTAGAAACCTTCTTTGTTCTTCTGTAACTTCAATCTCCAAAGGGGGAGAGATGGAAGAGGACAGTAATTTCTTCTTTCCACACTCTGCAGCTTCCTTCTCATAGGAATCTGTGAATGAATCATTTAGAAGTATCCTCTCTTAGAATATTTACGCAAGCATTACCCTTAATGACCCTATGGTTTGGCACATAATCCTCTATTTGGATTAAAAAGTGACCACTAAATGCCATCTCTTGAAACTCGTGGTGGACTGGGAATGTCACAAACCAGATAACCTAGTCTCTGGGGAAGGGCTGGTTAATGCCACTTTGCTTTTTCCCACCAGTTCCAAAAAAGAGTCACTCTAAATAGGAAAAAAAACAAAACCCTGCTGATATATTTAGTCCAACTCACAGACAGCAATTTTTCCACAGAAAACTCTGATACATAAATGACATTAAAATACTATTCATTTAACATTTCTCCCTTCAGTCTTTTAACTTTTTGCAGTACCTGACCAAAAGGAAGAGAGTTTTCTGGAACCCTCTCTGCAGGAACTGCAGTGTTTCTTGATGAAAGAGAAAGTCAGTGTTTTTTAAGTACTTGATGGATGACTATTGTGCATTTTAAGGCTGAAACCAATGCCTAATGAGCTTACAGAGAGGACCATTATCCTTCTGCAAACAGTTGAAGACTGGAAATTTTAGGCTTTAAAGCACTGTATTCAGCTAAAAAAGAACCAAATGAACTATGCTCTTTACTCTGCATCCCATGTCTTATTCTTAACAGCATAACCACATAATCTTATTGATGTACTATTTCCCCTTCATTGTTTTTCCTATCAGTCTTCCTGCTCTTTCATTATGTCAAGACTATTTTAGTTTGACAGTACTGTGGGTAGGGAGTATATCTTCTATTTTTGGAAAAGCTGTAATAATTTTCAGCTGCCAATACTATGACTGCTACAGATACTGAATGTCTGCACTCTCCTAGGATCAGGACCAAGATGACAAATTAATGACCTATTGGTTCTACACATCCCAGATTTATCCCCACCTGGAGTACTGTGTGCAGTTCTGGAGCCCCCAGCACAGGAAGGACATGGAACTGTTGGAGTGGGTCCAGAGGAGGCCATGAAGATGCTCAGAGGGCTGCAGCAGCTCTACTATGAGGACAGGCTGAGAGAGTTGGGGCTCTGCAGCCTGGAGAAGGCTTCCAGGAGACCTGATAGTAGCCTTCCAGTATCTGAAGGGGGCTACAGGAAGGCTGGGAAGGGACTATTGACAAGGTCTTGCAATGACAGGACAAGGGGCAATGGGTTTAAACTGGCAGAGGGGAGATTAAAACTGGATGTTAGGAGGAAGTTCTTTACAGTGAGGGTGGTGAGACACTGGAACAGGTTGCCCAGGGAAGTTGTGGCTGCTCCCTCCCTGGAGGTGTTCAAGGTCAGGCTGGATGAGGCCTTGAGTGCCCTGTACTAGTGGGAGGTGTCCCTGCCTATGGCAGGGGGGTGGAACTAGATGATCTTTGAGGTCCCTTCCAACCTTACCATTCTATGATTCTATGATTTTATGCACCTCAGAGAAAAGAAATGGTTTTCCTCATTGACTGGCTACTAAACAATACTAAACAGCACTGTGGGCAACTGCAATTGGTAAACCACAGCAATTAAAAGTGTTACTCAAGGAGGGTACATGTGCTCTTGCAAGTACTTCTACCTCACAGAGATGCTCTTCTTGTAATAAATTTATTTCAGTGGAACACAATTAATATTAAGAACTCTTGGCATAAATTATACTTAAAGGGAATAGCTTAACCACTGAAATGGTTGATGAGACACTGGCACAGGTTGCCCAGGGAGGTTGTGGCTGCTCCCTCCCTGGAGGTGTTCAAGGCCAGACTGGACGAGGCCTTGAGTGCCCTGTACTAGTGGGAGGTGTCCCTGCCTATGGCAGGGGGTTGGAACTAGATGATCCTTGAGGTCCCTTCCAACCTTACCATTCTATGATAGCTTTCCCTTTCAGGCAGCTCCTTTGTACTTTTCTGTGCACTCATTATCTTTTTTCCTAAGACCATCTAAATCCTCACCTGCAATAAGCTGCTCCAAGCGGATCCGTTCATGAGCTGCATGTTGGTCCACCAAAATCAAGAGGTTTCCATCTGAAAATGCACCACAAGATGAGAAATAGGCAACTTTATACCAGACAGCTACACAGATTGGGAAGAATGACCATTCTCTAGAGGCCACATTTAGGAGATAACTATCAACCAGCATTACAGAAATAAAATTAGGAGGCAGCTGTGCTGGCAGAACATAAAGTCACTACAGAACAGAGATTTAGTGACACAAATTGGCAGTTAAATTAGGGTAATTAGATTTAGTCAGAAACTCTTGTCTATTGACATCTTCATCTAACTTCAGAATGAGAGCTAAAGTCTGTTCTAATATGGTCTTTAAAAATGTTATGAAAACTACTGATTTTGAATGCCTTTTTTGTACAGCTCCAGCAAGCTTCAACAATAAGTAAGTCCAGACACTGTGAAGGGAGTCTGAAAGATGTTGGTAATTTGAGTAGAACCTATTTTTATAACACTAATCTGAAGGCAGTTGGAACATTCAACAATGTCCAAAATAAAGATAAAGAAGATCCAGGGAATTTCAAGTGGAGACTAACATTTTCCTCTACTCACAATGTCATTCCAAGGCAAGAAGAGAATACAAACAGGACAGTGATCTCTCTGCAGTCTAACTACATTTGACACCCACCTGAACTTCACATCAATAACCACTCTTACCTGCCTCTTTATCCATTTCCTTCCTAGTGTTGATTAAACAAGCAATAAATTTGTTATCCACTTGCTGAAGAACCTGTAAGATACTCAGAAAAAATCATTACCCAATGGTAAAATTAGGTAGGAAAAGGCAGGAAAATAGAAGACAAACTGCACAACAGACAGCTAACAGGATGATTGTGGGGTAGAAACCAAATCTTTTCTAATCCCAAAGCCTTAAGGAATTTGGCCTAGCAGAACTGAGACCTAGAAGGCATATAATTACTTTTTATGAATACAGTGGGGGCCTAAACATGGAAAAGCCAGAAGTTATTTAAGCTAAGAGACAATGCTGGCAGGAGGTCAAATGCCCATAAATCAGTCATGAAACAGTTTAGTCTGGAACTAAAGAGAAGGTTTCAAAATATCCAAGAATTCCAGATCAATTTTATTTTTCAAAGAGAGTCATAAGGGCAAGAGCTCTAACTGTTCTAAGGTGGAGCTGGAAATGTACAGAATTCCTTAAATACTCATGCAGAAGCTTCCAAGTTGGGAATTAAAGCTGCACACAGCAACTCTGAGTATTTGATTTGCTGATGCCACCAAAAGAGAAAGCAAACAACCTTTTTTAACCCTCCCTGTGTTTAAAGACTTGTGCTGAACACCTGTAAAGCCTGGGAAGCATTTCCCTCCCCCCGCCCATCTTCTGATGAGGAATCTGCTTCTGTGACTCGATTCCACCTTCCCTTCAAGCACCAGAAATCAAACAGAGCTACAGGGGATAGTGAGCAGAAATGAACAATGCTTTCAGTATGTTATTGTTAAATGAACAGATGTGCTGTTAGGGAGGAATTTCTCCCCAGGTCACATAGGTAGAGCTTTCTGAATTCTCTCACCACGTGTGCACTGTTCACCTCCTAGGTAAAAATGAATAATGATCCTATTTCTTTGCAGAGACACAAATGAATCTTTTTATCCTTTTCCTGTGGCAAGATGCAACATTTGGTGCTTTTGGTCTTTTCCACAGAGATTCTCAAAACTACTACAGGGTACTAAAGGCAATGTTTAGCTTCATCAGAAATGGGAAGTGGTTATTTTCTCCTAGCTTTACCTTCTTTAAAACATACAAAGGAAAGCATAATGCAGGTAAAAGTTAAACACAGAACCACTCCTCAAGTTTTAAAGAGCAGCTGTACTTACACAGAGTGAACAGGAAAATGGTACTTTCCATATTCTAGGTTTTAGAAACATTATAGAATCATAGAAAGGTAAGGTTGGAAGGGACCTCAAGGATCATCATCTAGTTCCAACCCCTTGCCATAGGCAGGGACACCATAGTAACTTCTACTCCAGTTATTCTTGCACACATGTAAGGAAGGGAGTAATCTGGATCCTTGTCCAGCCTGGGGATCAGCATTATCATGACCCACACAGCCAGAACCTGCAATCTCAAAGTCTGCAACCTGACTGCATGGGAATAATGCTAACTGGGCCTGTAAACCTTTGGTCACGGGGATACAAAAAAGAGAGAGAATCCATTTTGGCATTTCTCTCCAGGCAAACCATCAAAAAATTTCAGTTGAATTTCAGTTTCACATTTACATTGGCTTTTAAGGTAACATTCAACACATTTGATAAAGAGGCACTAAACCAGTTAACTTGATGCCATGATACCATTTTTAAGAATCACTTTTAAGAGCAGACATAAACCTTGTAGTGAAATTCCAAATCTTTCCACGAAATCTAGGATGTGGTTTCAAAATCACTCTGATAAAGAACTATTTTTCCAAGGTCAGTAAAAATGGAAGATACAGGACACAGATTTCAGAGAAATACAAACTAAACAAATGCCTACAATAAATATAATAAGTGCCCACTGAAATATCATTTAGTTAACAGCACTTCTAAGTAGCAGTAACAGGGCTGCCTCTTAATTTGATTTAAACACAGACAAAGAGTTTTAGAGTCCCTCACAGGGAGCTGATTAACTTAGGTCTGGCATGACATACGTGTCTTTTGGCACCACACAGCAACCAAGAATCCTGTTTGTGCCTGTGAAAATTACAGATGTGAACCATTTCCCTGGATGGCTCTTTTCCATCAGGCAGAAACCTCAGCAAATCCCTGGCTAAGTGATTTGGGCATGAAAACTAGCAACAGATCACACTGTACCTGCATTGAGTGAACCATGTCTTTGGTGAAACGATAAGGGTACAAGATATTGTGGATTTTCACAGCCAGATTGTCAGCCTGGCTGCTGGTCACATCAATGGCAATCTGTAAAAACAGAACTGCAGATCAAGCAGGCTACAAAAGATATGGCAAAACCCCCAAACACAAGTTAAAGGTAATACAGAAACACAGTAATCCTCCCAGAAACCAGAGTCCCCAGGAGGGGCTTCCAATCACCCTTCCACCTTCTCCCCACCCCTCTACCTTACCCCAGGGTCTGCCTTATGTGCAAGGTGAGTTTGGAGGCTCAGCCAGGGGGGTTAGAAGCAGAGTGGTTAGTTAGGGTAGCAGAGAGGTCAAGACCAAACTAGCTAGAGAGACAGAGACTCTCCCTGTGTTATCTATGTTTGTGTCCTTGTTTTTATACATCTCAGCAAGCCTATGAGTGAAGCAGACATCACCAGTGTTTGCTTTTCACAGCCTGTAATATAATTTTCTCCTTTAAAAATATTCCAATTAGCCTCAAACCAGCACAGTACAAAAAATACACCCAACAAACTGGAAATAACTGTGCACTTTGACAACCCAAATCATCTACATAAGAGAAGCACTAGCTAAAGATACCATCTGGCATCTTTTTGCTTCCATCCTCATACACTTTCCCATCTGGATATTACCTCCAATCTGCAATGCAGTCAGCTGATTCCAATTAGCTATCAGAAAACCTAAAGTTAATTATCAGCCTAGGTGAGCTCTCAATGGATTGCCTTACAAAAGATCTATTACCCTGAAATGAGTCAGAGTACACATCACAGCAACAACTGAACAGAACTGTTCCTTTTCTGCAACTCACCAGCAGGTGGTTTGCTGCTCCATCCCTATTGTTTGCAGGTGGAAATGGGTACATGCCTATGTTTACTCTCACACAGCATGATGATTAAAGATAATGGGACCTCATGACAACAAAGGAAGTTTTTCTAAATGTTCCAACATTGTTTCCCTCTCACATGCTATAATCTTGCAAAACTATAAAAACAACTATAGTAAAATACACTTTTAAGACCCATTGCATGCTAGAGAACAAAGCTGGGTTATTTTAACTGTCCACAAAGAGGACAATATTGTAATTTTGTCCTTCAACAACTTTAAAATGACTGCCTCTGTAGAGGGAAAGGCAGCTTACAATAATGTTTTGCTTTTGAAATTACATAAGGCAAAAGATTAACCTAAGATCTGCTTCTCTGACTTTGAGTAAGTCCACAACCATGGCTTACATACAAACAGTTTATTAAAAAATGTGTAACTGCCAGGTCCACGGTCTAATGTATCATTGAGTGATTTATATGGAATTGTTGCATCCTTTGCAACAATGTTAGAAAATAAGAGAAGGGTGAAATTAGTCCTCTTTTGTCCTAAGACCTGAGATAATACTTACCTCCGGGCAGGGAACAAAAACAGGATTGTCCCACTCTGATAGCAACGACTGGAGAGACTGCCCTTCAGCATCTAGGAAAGAACACACAGGTAACACAGGGACTACCACCACCTCTCAGTAGAAAGTGCACTGGGTACCTACTCCACACAAGTATTAATTTCTTCCTTCACAAAAAGGGGAGAATATAGAATTAAAAACATGGAACATGAGACTGGGCTTCTCTATTGCCTTCTTTAATTAGGAAGGACACTGTGTGGCTTTCCTACTCCTAAATATGCTGCAGGCAATTCAACAGGGCCTGGAAATGGGGCAGGGGAGGTGGGGAGGGAAAGAAAGACCTGTTTGGCTACCCACTTCCTATGAATAAAGCCACATACCAAAAAGATGATTTCATCCTTTCTTACACAAAAAAGTCCCTGTGAGGATTGAAGCTATTTTTCACATTCCAAGGTTGGAATGAGTACAAAGAAGGGAGTAGGTAATTATTCTTTAAACTACTGACATAATTCAACAAAGAGCTGAGTATTTCATCCTGTAAATAAGTATCCCCTAACCTGCCTTCAACCCCAAAAGCTTTTTTTTTTTTTTTTCCAGTTCTAGATTTGAAATGACTCACACGGTCCCATTGTTAACAGACCTTGAGTAATTCTGGGTTCCTGTTGGGACAGCTGGGAGAACTGATTTTTTTTTTTTTTTTTCCACCACAGAACACTGTGTCCTGGAAAGCTGGCCCTACCTCTCAGATCCTGGCTTGCCAGACTCTTCTCTTTTTGAGGTCTAGGAAGGAAGGGTAGCACGATCTCACTTCTAAAGGGATGGCACCTGAACTGAATCCCTAAACACAATATAAATTCACTGCTGCAGGTTCAACAACACACAAAATTGATGAAAAGTGATACCATTACTACATTCTCATAAACAACATGTCCAAATTAAGAGTATCCCACAGAGTTTGCAATCTGACACTGAGAAATAACAGCACATATGTAAAAAAAAAAATTATAATAACAGATACACTTGTATCAGAAAATGTATTTTTTAAATATTACTGTGGCTTCTGCTAGCTTGTTCTTAAAAACTGGCTGCTGCTTTAATCACACAAGAATTAATTCCAGAATTAACACAATCCAGGAGTGTTATCCCCAAAGGAAAGAGGAGGCATACAGTAAAGTCTGTCAGGTATCAAAACACTTCTGATTAACCTCTGTTAAGGTGTGGTGAAACTGTCAGTCTATCATCAATATTTAATACAGCTATCAGGAACTTGTAAAACTGAAGATTACAAGTCAGTGAGACCACATGAGGTATCAGGCTTAGCCTAACAACATGTTCCTAACCACCCAGAAATGATTTAATGATACTACAAACACACACTGTTATCAACATTGTTAAGAAAAGTGGCTCAGATTTCCAGCACAGTGGTAAACATTTCACCCTTCCTTTGGTACAACTCAGACTTCTATTCTTCCTGAAATAATAATGAACTAATAAAGTTCCTTTCTATTGAGAAATTAAGGGTGTGCATGCAGGAAAAGTGGCAGAGTCCTAACGCCAAAGAAAAACAGCTGCCTGCTGATAAGGTCAGTCTGAAAAAAGCTCTACCAGATCTGAGGCCACTTTGTAGACTCCTGACTGCTGGCTCCACTCCAGTAAGGATCAATGAAGTTTCCACCCTGGGGACAGAGAATCCTTTCAAGAATCCAGGCTGGCAGCCTAGCACAGGGAAGTAACTCAGTATCCCTGTCACAGAACACAGAACAGAGGACAAGATGGCCTGACATGGCTCCTGCTAAATTGTGGCAAACTGAAGAATGCCAGACTTTGACAGAACTTTTATAGCTGTTGTCATGGGAAGATATTATCTGCCAACTATGTGCAGTTCTGGAGCCCTCAGCACAGGAAGGACATGGAACTGTTGGAGCAGGTCCAGAGGAGGCCACAAAGATGCTCAGAGGGCTGCAGCAGCTCTGCTGTGAGGACAGGCTGAGAGAGTTGGGGCTCTGCAGCCTGGAGAAGAGAAGGCTTCCAGGAGACCTTAGAGTAGCCTTCCAGGATCTGAAGGGGTCCTACAGGAAGGCTGGAGAGGGACTATTGACAAGGTCTTGTAATGACAGGACAAGGGGCAATGGGTTTGAACTGACAGAGGGGAGATTTAAACTGGATGTTAGGAGGAAGTTGTTTGCAGTGAGGGTGGTGAGACACTGGCACAGGTTGCCCAGGGAGGTTGTGGCTGCTCCCTCCCTGGAGGTGTTCAAGGCCAGGTTGGAGGAGGCCTTGAGTGCCCTGTACTAGTGGGAGGTGTCCCTGCCTATGGCAGGGGGTTGGAACTGGATGATCCTCGAGGTCCCTTCCAACCTTACCATTCTATGATTCTAGAAATACCTCGTGGACCATTTTTTTTGGTGACTACTGATGAAGAATGAAGTAACAGAGAAAAATGGAACAAATCATGATTGGTCAAATATTTAACAGGAGAACTATTTCAAAGATGCCCAAACTACTTTTTTCTAAATTAATTATGCAGCAGAAAATACAGTCTATATGTGGAATGGCTGCACCCTAGCTCATAAAATCTGCCTACAGACAGAATGAAGAACAACTTTGAACCAAGATATATCCATGAAAGGGAAAATTACCAGAGGCATCATTCTGCCAAGCAGATCAGGTGGACACAGAAAGCCACACCTGACAGATCAATGAAGACTCACAAATACTACACCCTTGAAAAACCAATACAAAGTGGAGCTCATGCAAAAGCTTCACCACTGAACCACCACCGATGCTGCTGTACAACATTTCTTCCAAAGCTAAGCGTAAAGGAACAGTCTCCCAAGATCTCCAGAAAGGAGACTTCACATTCTCAATGAAGATTTAGATTTTTGTTCATTTTTCAAGAGTTGTTTTAATTTTTTTTGTACACAAGCTGGTAAAAAGGAAGATCATTTTAACACAAGGCTGTCAGTAATAACATATTCTTAGAAACATAACCATTTAGGAGAAAATGGCTAAAAACCACATGGTTTCTGGCATGCTCACTCTGAAGCATGTTTCTCATTTTATACACAACAATTATATATAACTGTGATTACAATAAATGTCATGATGCCCATGAAAACTAGGCAGTTGTCTTTTCACTGACAAGCTGCTGACATTTTTTACTGTTTTACTAAAAATTATCTTTTAATATCTTGAATGCTAATGATTTGCTGTCTCCATAATCCCCAACTGTTTCCTGTTTTCCACACAGCCATTACAAGGTAAACTGTCAGGAACCACCAGCAAGTACTGTGTGCAGTTCTGGAGTCCCCAGCACAGGAAGGACATGGAACTGTTGGAGCAGGTCCAGAGCAGGCCACAAAGATGCTCAGAGGGCTGCAGCAGCTCTACTATGAGGACAGGCTGAGAGAGTTGGGGCTCTGCAGCCTGGAGAAGGCTTCCAGGAGACCTGATAGTAGCCTTCCAGTATCTGAAGGGGTCCTACAGGAAGGCTGGGGAGGGACTACTGACAAGGTCTTGCAATGACAGGACAAGGGGCAATGGGTTTGAACTGGCAGAGGGGAGATTTAGACTGGATGTTAGGAGGAAGTTTTTTGCAGTGAGGGTGGTGAGACACTGGCACAGGTTGCCCAGGGAGGTTGTGGCTGCTCCCTCCCTGGAGGTGTTCAAGGCCAGGTTGGAGGAGGCCTTGAGTGCCCTGTACTAGTGGGAGGTGTCCCTGCCTATGGCAGGGGGTTGGAACTAGATGATCCTTGAGGTCCCTTCCAACCTTACCATTCTATGATTCTATGATTTTATGCACCTAAAAGAAATGGTTTTCCTCATCCCAATTCTATAACCACCACTCTTACCTCTCTCTGAAACCACGTCCACAGCCATTGTTGTTATATCCTGAACGCAGGCAGCTTGAAATCCTTCAGCAGGAGGAGGGCCATAGGTGCTCAGTCCAGTTGCTTGGTTGATGTATATTGTCTTACCCGATGAAACATCAAAATCTTGCAGCCAGTCAGAACACAAATGAGTCCTAGGACCACCTGGGCCTGTGTTGTCTGCAGAGAATTCCCAGCTACTTAGGGTGGTATCTTTCAAATTCTGTTCTGAGGGCTCATCTAATGTACTTTTGTCTTTACACACGATGTCAACACAATCCTTTGCAGCAGGTAATGATAAAACACTCCTTGAAGAGACTGTGTACTCCCCTTCTGCATTGATGAGTAGTGATGATGAGTTGACAGTACTGTGCATGGACTCTGCTCTCATGTCTGATTTCCCACATGCATCTTCCTTAGAAACACTGTCATTACAGTCACTCATTTCTCCCACCAGGGATTTATATGTTTCACAAGCATTTGACAAAGAATTGTTGTTTGAAGATTCAAGATCCAAAGAGTGGTCATCTTTTCTAGGTGAATCTCTTTGAAATTGTTCATCGAGTTGTTCTACTTTGTGGTCACTTTTCATTTTGGACAGTTTGGATGATAATGACCCTGGAGATCTTCTACAACTTGCAATTTTTTTACTTACCTGAGAGTAATCAGACAGTGTCAAAGGACTCTGACAAAGAGCTTGTTTGTCCTGTGAAATTTCTCCAGTACAGAACAAAGTATCTTCCGAAGAACCAAAAATCTGGCTAGTATTACTAGAATCTGTACATTCCACAGCTGGAGTTTCACAAGTGCTCACGTTACCATGATTGTCACTCTCGTGCGCTGAAAAGCCACAATTAGCTTGTGAAATAAAAACTGGGGGACCAAACTCACTCTGCTCTGACAATGGTTTTGGTAGCGTACACCTGACTCTCCCATAGTACCTCCTGAACTTTTCTAGTGAACCCAGCTGTGTGGAGCAGCTCAGCTTCTTAGAGATCTGGTACTGTGGCACACTTATTTGTCTTCTAGTGCTTTTCAGAACTTTTTTGTGAGGAATACCTGAAGTTGCCAGTGGCAACCGAGTAAAATTCAGCGTCTCATAATGCCTTTTGCTGGTGGCAACAGGCATAGCTATCTCCTCATTCACCTCCCTTGACAAGGTTTTGTTACTTAACCATTTACTACCATCGGCCACGTGCATTTCTCCGGTGTAAGGAGATGTGTATTCTTTACTTATGTTATTGGAAATATCCTTAGCATTTAAAGACTGAATTGGAAAATTTGCTTTGTTGCAAAACACATCCTTGGCACTGACAGAGCAAGGCCTACACTGTGTGCTTGGTGCAACATTTGTTTCTGCTTGTTCACATTCAGGTGAGGCACTTCGTGTAATGCGTGTTGTGAGGCCTGTAGAACCCAGTTTTATTGAGCTAAGAGCCTCTCTTCCTGTATTATCTATCATTTCAGCTCTTTCCTTGTCTCCTCTTCTTACATTACAAGGTCTCATCAATGAACTTCCAGAGACAGTTCCAGGTCCCATTGTTTCAGCAGGGTCTTCTCTCAATTGAGTAACATCATTATTTAAGGTACAGACAGCATTCATCTTCTGTGCTGCTCTGACCTGCTGGTTTCCCACACCTGTTGTCTGAATCTCTGCACAATGCTGCAGGTCAACACACTTGTCTATTTTTCCCATTTCTGGTCTGGCCTTGCCACTGAAAGAGGAATGAAAATGTTCTGAAGGTTTCAGATGAGTATCAAACCCTTTATGGGAAGCGTTAGTGTCTTTTGGCTCCTGCTCTGAGACATCTGACACAATTTCTGGTTTCGGTATGTCATCTTTGCTGGGCATGTCTGGAATACCTACTTTATTGTTTCTACACGGATCAGATGGTTTAGCAATCTTCTGATGTGGGGCAGTTTCAGTTTCCTGTAGGTTTTTATTTGACTCTGTAAGATCTGGAGATGTTTTTCCAGTAACAGATTTCCTTTTGACATCTTTCGATTGCAAGCTACACATTTCATAGGAATCCGCAATTTCACGGCATGCTTTCTTAAAACTGTCTTGGATGCTCTTCTCATCAGAGATTGAGGGCTTCAGAGCAGGAGCACTATGTAAACAAAAGTCATTATCTTCATTAAATTCCCTGATGTCCTCACTACATGGTTCAATAAATAAATGTTCTCGTTTCAAAAATACTTTCACTCCTTCCTCTATGCAGGCTAGGAGGACATCCCAGTTCTGGAACTCGATTAGCGTCTTTGCAGGTTCCAGAGACACATCATAGTCACTGTATGCACAGGTTACATTGAGGATAAAGATCCCATACAACTCTGGGCCACAGCGAAGCCGACTGGGGCTTGAACTAGCTTGTCTGTTTGCAGGGCCACTTTTTGCCTTGCAAACGACACTTTCTTTTCTTAACAAAAAATCAATTAGTTTATGTAGCCTTGTCTTTAAAACAAGCCTTCTATTGACATACAAGAACTGCATATTCCTGTTGTAATGCCCTTCAGTACTGATATAGCCACTGAGCTCAAATCCCCCAGACGTATGATTT
The DNA here is from genome assembly GCA_013396675.1 of Eubucco bourcierii. NCBI lineage: Eukaryota > Metazoa > Chordata > Aves > Piciformes > Ramphastidae > Eubucco > Eubucco bourcierii. The sequence goes on from VWZE01007835.1 coordinate 661,098, forward strand.
ATTTCTCGTAACTTCTGTGATCTGCTCAGTCCATAAAGCTGACAAAACCGAGAGTATACATCTCTTGTCTTAGGGAGCTGAAGCACCATGGAACAAGAAACATCATTCCTTAAAGAAAATGAAATAGAGGGATGCATCAGTGAAACAGCCTCTATCTTCTGCCTCACTCTCTCAAATTCCAACACAGGATCCATACACTTTCTTCTCACCGGTAACTGATAAAACAGATTACATACAGTGACTGTAGTTCCACCACTTGGTCTGCTCACTTCAGCTTCACAGACTTCCAGTGCCTGCCCATTGTGAAATAGTTTCACAAATGTTTTTGCTGTCTTGCTGGTCTTGGATGAAACTTCCACTACACTGGCCATGTTGGTTATGCTTGCCATAGCCTCCCCTCTAAAGCCATAGAATGTCAGGTTCTCCAGGTCTCCCACTGAGCTGCACTTGCTGGTGAAGTATCGCTTTCCCATCGCATTTAAGTCCTCTCTCCCCATTCCAGAGCCATTGTCCACCACCTGGATCTTAAAAGCTTCCAAATCCACCCTGACAGCTACACATGTTGCTTTGGCATCGATGCTATTAAGAACAAGCTCCTCAACACATTGTCCCAGTGAGCTGACGGTCACTCCAGAACGCAGCCTGGCTCGCACATCTTCCACCAAACATCTGATCATGTCAAAATTAGATAGATGAGAAACTTAAACTGCAAGGATCTCACTCCTCCATGCTCCTTGGAACAACTCCCTGAGAGAAAGGGGGGGAAAAAATTTAAGTATTTGAAAATACTTTCATTTGCTGCATTCACTCTTACAAATATACATTTAGTATTCAGAGGCTTCTTCAGTGATTACTTTTCTGGTCAGGCTTTGAGTACACTTTGTTGGTGCCTTCAGGGTAAATTTAACCTAACTAACCACCTATGTGATTCTCAAACTTAACCTACCTAAATCCTAACTACCTACCTATGTGATTCTCAAACTTAACCTACCTACATCAAACTACAACCACGATGAAGCAAAACTCAAAGCACCAACAAGCAAAAGGCTTCCTCTTTCACGTACATAATACAAAGTAACCATCAGCAGGAGCCAGGCAGAGAGTTGTTTTCCTCTCACTTTTACCTCAGCGTCCTCACACAAGTTCAGGATGCCCATTCTGACCAAAGAGCATTTGCTGCAACTTGTCAAGGATCAAAGCGGGCTCGGCAACAATCTTGGGACACTAAGCTGTTCATGTGCAGGACAACTCCCTGTCTTTCAGTCCCGGATGCCCACCGGTTCCTCAGCAGCATCTGAGGAGCCCTGCGCTCGCACCACTCCCCGTGCAGCCTGCCGCGAGGTGCTCCCCGGCCCCAGGGGCACAAAGCGGCACCCACCCCTGGCGCGGGCTCGCTCTCCTGGCTCTCTCCGCGGGGCGCGGCAGCAAGCGCGCCCTGCCCTCACCGCCGGGGCCTCTGCCCGCGACGAACAGCGGCCGGACGCAGGTGCCCGCCGGGCCGCGGCGCGGACGGGAGAGCAGCGTCCCCTGTCCCCCGCCCTCAGCCTCGCCTCCTCGCGCGCTCGCCGCCTCGGCCTTGGGCGGCCCCGCACGGCCGCGGCGCGAGACCAACCGTCGCCGGCTGCCGGGCCCACGCGCGGCTCCCGCGAGAGGGTAACGGCGTGCGGCAGTCCGGCTCCGGGGCACAGGGCGCACGCGCAACCGCGACCGGCGACACGACGGAGAACTACCGCTCCCGGCAGGCCCGGCGACCGCGGGCAGCACCTGCTGGGAGTTTTAGTTCCCGTCCATGCTGCAACGGCGCAGGGAGCAGACCTCTCCGGGCCCGCGGTGACATGTACCGGCCACTGCTCTTTGCGTGCAGCACTTCGAGCCCCACACAACACATCTGTTCACACAAGACGCGAGCTCCAAGCAGCTTTATTCTACAGGAAAAATAAAGTTCTTCTGAAACGAAATTAATGGGTATTGCTGAAGCGTTTACAGCACAATACGGATGCTTTCAGCAGCTTCTTGTACAGGCGTTCATTCTGCGACTTCACGTAAGCACAACACTACACAAACTGCATGGTTCACTCATGTGCAGCTACTCAAACCCACTCTGCACAGACACTCAGAAACAATGAGGCCTGTTCCCTAACAAGCCCCTGTAGTTACAGTAACAGCACTCTATCTGCCCAAGTTTTGTGGAAGGCTTAGACTAACAGGGCAAGAAACAAACAGATAGGTAATAAAGTTCTCTTAGACTAACAGGGCAAGAAACAAACAGGTAATAAAGTTCTCTTAGACTAACAGGGCAAGAAACAAATAAATTAGATATGTAATAAAGTTCTCTAGAGCTGCACGTTGGCTGACTGAACAAGCAGACATGAGGAGGAACATGCTGTGATGGCAGCTCACGCTCCAAACTTTGTTCCTTCCCCAAACTATTTCAAAATCTGGAAGTCCTTGTGCTCCAGCGTCGCGATCTCCTTCTCATTGCTGAAATCCGCCCGGCTGATGCGGGACTGGGGACTTCCTATCTTCCGGAGCCAGTCCTGCAGTTCCCGCACCCTGGCAGTCGGACCCTGAACTTGTCCTTGCACGGTGCCGTGGCTGGTGTTTTGGACCCAACCTACGAGTCCTAGTCTCTTAGCCTCCCCCTGGGAAGACAATGTAAAACAAAATGAGACCAACCCTCTAGTATTTACGCTGGAGAACCAGTTTTAGAGGCAAGACATACATCTCCACGGGAGTCCCTACGGCTCAGCCTGCAGCAATGCAGCAAAGAATTTACCCGATTGAGACTGACACTTTTCAACCGTGCTTACATAATGCAGTACAGCAGCACTGAAACAACAGCTCCTATTCAGAAGCAACTGCAGCCCAGGCCGTGCCCATGGTCCGGCAGAACCCAGAACAGTCACCGGCTCAGCCCCATAGCGGCGCCCTGGTAACGCTGAGGGCAAGCACCTCGCACCCGCGGCGGCGGCCGACCCTGAAGAATGGGTGCGCCGCGAGATAACGCCTCACCCCATCCCGCACCTGGGTGTACTTGCGGAAGAAAACGCCCTGCACTTTGCCGAACACCTCATAATCCACGGAGAGCAAACCCTCGCCCTCCTCCATGGCGGCGCCACACCCCCCCACCTCCTGCCGCCGCCGCCACTGCCGCACCGCTCGCTGCGCCTGCGCAGTGCGGCACGCACCGGGGGGTGCGGCCTCCCCCGCCCCTGTGACCAATGAGGAGCCAGGACCAGCGAAGGGCTGGTCCGTCATTAACGCGTTACGTACAGTGCGCGGAGGCCGTTTCCGTGGTTGGTCGCTCGCTTCTGCCGCCGATAGAGCTTGGAGTGCTCCGGAAAGCGGAATAGAACGGGCGTATTACGGGGGAACCGTCGAGAGGCCTGTCACCGGTGAGAGCGGCGCGGGAACTGCCATGCGCGTGCCGGTCTCCAGGAAACAGACATCAACACAGGGCCCGGGGCGGGGGCGGCGATGGGTAGAGGTCTGCGCCGCCCCGGAACGAGGGTGCCGCTAGCAGCAGGAGGTGTCGTGTCTCTCGGGCGATGGGAGACCGACAAGTCAAACGGGTGGCGACGCGTCTTGCCAAGAAGGCCGGGTGGAGCGCCGGATGCGGCCCCGCAGGTAACCCATCTCGCCCCGTGAGGCTGGCCTGCGGCCTGGGTACCTGCGGTGCTTCAGGGCATGCCGCAGAACGAGAAGATGGTACTCGGCTTTACCGGGCGTCTGCGTGCCAGACCTCTGCAGTGCCCAAGCTGTCATGGACGTGTCATGGGAAACACCTTAGTCTAACAATTTCTCTGACAGCGTAGCATGTTTCTGCTACTACCAACATTAAAAGCAGGGCTCAGGCAGAAAGAGGAATCACACCGTGATTTATTTCTGGCTACATAAACGATTAGGACTGGAAGAGGCAGCATGAGAGCATCCGAGATGGAAGGAATGTAAGGATTTACAGAACGCAGGAAAGTTATAGAACGTTTATTATAAACTCCCCTTGTAGCCTCCAGATGTAGACTGTCAGGAAAAAATCTGTCCCGTTTGGGGTAAGATAGTCTGTAATGACTTCACTTCTAACCTCAGGTACAGAATGGCTTTGTTTCACCCAACAGATTCTGTAGTGGCAGCTGCTAAACTTGTTCCCTGTACCCAGCTGGAGCACCAGAACAACTTTCAGCATGAACTCGTGTCTCAGAAAGCAGAATTTTTAAAAGATGTCTGTGCTCCAAAGAGTTGAAGCTATTCGTATTCTCCTTCTGCAGAAAGCAGTCAATACAGCTGCAGGCACGGAGGCTCCTGTTCAGCTGGACTGCAGAGTAAGCCAGATCAAGGCTCTGGCAGTTAAATTAGTAGCCAGACAGAAGGGAGTGGACTGTGCCTATGCCCTGAAACCAATTTTTCACAAGCATGTGAATGGTCAAGTGTATGACAGAGCACAGCTCAGAAGTTCCCCATGCATGATGGAAGTCTTAGCTCAATGAGCAAAGGGAAGCCTCCAACAGGGTGGACTCAGCTAGATTCAGTTCTCTGTTATTGAACAGCAGAGTCTAAACCATCAGCCTCCCATCTGTAATGGGAGACAGCAGGCCTACATCCTGAAGGTGGAGGTAGATGGATGGAAACTGGAAGAGAAAATTCAAAAGAAAGAGGCTCTCCTCAGAGAGAAGCTGAGGAAAACAATGGAGGATCTTAGTAGGATTCAAAGAGAGAAGCAGCTTGTCAAGGCAGAGGAAAGAAGAGACAGAGAAACAGGGAGGACCCATGAGCAAAAGGCCATAAGGTCCCCTGAAGAGAAAATGTTCAGAGTTGCAGTCAGGCTCAGCAATGGGGTCTTCACCGAAGTACAGTGTGCAGAGGTCACTGTCCCCAAGCCTGGTATCACCCTCCAATCCTAAGAGCTGGCTATGGGGAAACTCAAGAAAGAGCATCTGGTGACTAGCAACAGCAAAATTTGAGACCACACACCCATGGAGCATTTAAACTCTTGTCCAAAGCTGGCCCCAAATTGTACCTCTTCTCCCTCTGCCCTCTCAGAATGAGATCCTGGTGGCTGCCTCTCTGCAGAGGTGCAGAACATGCAGCCTGCCAGCAGTGTGGAGCACAGAGGCCTCAGACAGTGCAGCTTTTGTGGATATAAGTTTCTCTGTACCAGGCTTGAGAAGCCCATGAGTATCTGCAGCAAGAGACAAGGCTGCAGGAGGAAAGTTTGAATCCAGAAAGGCCAGAGCTAGGGGCACAGAACTGTAACAGTATCAGCAGAACTCAGAGAGGTCTCAGTTAATGTGCAGTCCTTTTTCCTTCCTTGATTCACATCTACTGCTTGCATTACTTTCACTCCAACATTTAATTCTGACTGAGATGTGTGCACCTTCACTTCTACACAGTGCTAAGTGTTGCAGTCCAGATATTGCCTCTGTTCTTCCCAAGTGAACAAATAGATCCACTTAAAATCCAATAGATGTGGGATAGGAGTCCTAACCGAGCTGTCTTTGTAATCTGTCAGGTGTGTACTCTTGGATAAAAATAACTCCTTGCTGTAGTCAGGATGCAGATACAGGCTGGGTCTGCTGCAGTAAAGCACTGTGAGGTTAGGGGCTATGGGGAACTGACTGAAAATCCAGGTAGTGACATAGGCAGTTAAAATGAAAGCTCTGGAAACTGCTAATTCTGTTGCTGCAAAGCAGCTATAGTAACCCACTCCAGTTCTTGGCCCTACTGTTTCTCATTATTCTCAAGCTCTTTCAAAGCATTGATGTCTCCATCAGCGTTTCCTTCAAATCTTCCTTGGCATTGGTCTTTGTGGGATTCAGCTTCTTGTGGGGAGGGGGTGGGGTGGTGGTTTACATCAACAGAGAATATCCAGCAATGGGTGACCTGGATTGGAGCCTGAGTGTGAGATTGAGAATGGAGACGGACAGTGGTGCCAGCTGCTCTGACTGCCTTTCCCTTCTGCAGAATAAACCACCCAGAAGGAATGACTGGAGACAGAAGCATGAGATTTTCATCCAGACCTTGTACCAGACCTGCCAAATGCAACAAGTCCTCTTCAAGGGAGAGAAGGTGTCTGACCTGCCACCGTTGGCCTCCCATTGAAAATCCAGACTATGTCACCTCTCTGTACTGCAGCCATCGATTTGCTTCCTGAGCAGCTGAGAGGATTGCATTCCCAAATGCAAAACCATCAAGAACAGGACCCCGCCACCAACAAGGAGGCACTGATGAGGCAGTGTCCAACTCTACCTGCTGTTGTGATTCCCTGCTTTCTGCCAGCTTTCCAGCCACAGACACTCCTGCTTTCCCTAGTCTCAACGCCAGCTGTGAGCGTTGAGCTTGTGTGTACAGCCAGCAAACAGCTTGGGACTGATAAACAGATTACAACTTCTGTACTTTGACCAGTGCCCTTGATTGCCTCAGGCAGGGTGCCCTTCTTGGGGGACTACCTCACCCACCCAGTGAGCTCTGCACAGAATTTCACACAGGTGTCAGGCTGTCACTGTTCTATCAGGTGAGCAGGTAAGAAACATTGTTGCTACAACGAGAGAGCTACTATTCTATAGCCTGTCAGTACCTGCAGACTCCCAAGTTTTTAACATCTTCAAACTCAAAAAAGTAGTGATGCTCATGAGAAGAGCTGGGCCAAACAGAGCACCTGCCTTTTGTTTGCTCTGTAAGTAGGTGCAGATGTTTACCCCTGCACATGCTAACAGTGACAGTGGCTCTGGCTGGCGTAGCATTTTTACTGTAGCTACCTACAAGTGGTTGGGATGTGAAAGGTTCCTCATTGTTTGCTACAGAAAGGACACTACATTCTTCAGAACTATTTAGTATTTAGAGAAGGCATTTGGAAAAAGTCAGACAGAGGCAGGGGAGGAATCTAGGGAGTCCTGGGGCTACATCTTACCAGCTGAAGATCTGTAACATTAGAAGATCTGTAACATTACCATTTAGAAATCCAGAGTATTATTAAATGATTCCTCAACACAAGAAACTTGGAATCAAAAATTCAGGAGTTTAGAGGATGTAGCACTAGAGCAAGGTTTGAGTCCTTATGTCAATTGATGTGCACAGAACAGCAGAGATACTCCATCCAGGCCCTTGAGGCAACAGAACAACCATCCCAATGCATTACTTATACAATGGTTGGGCCTTACAACCAGGAAAGGGCAGAACAACTATTAAAGAAGATCAAAAATAGGCCATGAATAAGTGCAGGGTGGAAGCCAGGTTTCTAAATGGCAGATGAGTGAGGTCATAGAAGAATCTTGCAAATACATTATCAAGGCAAGGAACCTCCAATATTTCAAGGAGACTTAAGAGATTGTGGAAGGGAGCATACAGCAGGAGTTAGAAATTAAGAATGATGATACAAGAGCACTTGTTCCTATCTGCAGGCTTCTTGTCTAAAGAGTGAAGAGCACATCTGTAACAGTTCTGTGCCTCAAAGAATTACCACCTTAGAAACGTGCAGGGACTGTCATCAGTTAAGTTGGTTATTTTTCCAGGTTCTGGTTTTTTAATCTATTAAGCTACTCATGTTGTGTAAAAGTTGTTCTAAATGGTTATGGAGTGCTTTGTGTTCCCAAAGAATGATGACTTTGTATGAGAAAGTTGTAACAGGAAGCAAACAAGGAGCAAAAAAAAATTCCAGCAGCTTCTTGTGGGGGGTTTTCAGTAACATAGCAGCAGTTCAGGGAAAGCTAGACAAAGTGGCTAGATTAAACTGAGTAGTTAGAAGCAGAATATAAAGAAACACTCCAGCTTGCAATGGCTGAACCAGACTCTTGAAAGAAGTTGGAGAGCTTCTGACCTATAGGTATGTGGGGAGAAATGTCAATCCTTGGAACACCCTAGAATGTGAAGGTCCTGTAACGGGTCAGTGCTGCACTGTGCTGGCCAGCTGTGAGTGTACAAGTCTAGAGAGGAGAGAAAAAAATGGAGAAAACTCAAAACAAGGGAAAATACTTTGCTATATCAAATTGGTTGGAGAAGCAAGACCAATGCTCAGTTTAGAGCTTTGAAATGCATGATAGTAACAGGTGATGAGAGGTAGGAAAGGGGTAAACTGGAAGCTTCATGCCAGTCTCCTTGAATTAATAGAAAGGTAAAATGAATTAAAGTAGTTAAGAAATTCAGTACCATTGCCTATCCTGTAATATTAACTCAATTTCCCTTGCATGATGTTTTGTTGACTCTGTTTAGGGGACCCTAAATATTTGCAGAGTGTAAATGATGATGGGGCAGATACATACAGAAAAGCTTTTGATCCTGTAAAGTAAATCCATCTGTTGGGGACTTCTCTTAATGTGGAGACTGAAACTATAGATTAAACACAAACCACTGAAATTAAAGCACCAGACTTCATTTGTTATCTTTGTTTTTGGGCTAACCACAGGCAGTTCCCCCTTTTTTTGCTGAGCCATTGTTTCAGATCAAGACAGGCAGCAGTACCTATAGTGTCTCCTAACTAGCTTAAAATTTACTAACAGTTTAGCTAAACCATCAGGCTCAGCAGAAGAGATTTACCCTGCTGCAGTGCAATCATGGTGTTACCCTGGCACTACTCACCCTTTTACACCAGCTCAGCTTCCTCTGCTGCTGCTGCAGTGTAATTCCCCTCTTTGAGACATGCTGCATTTCCAGTCCCCAGATCTGTGGTGATTTTAAGTATTTAAGCCTCTTCAAGGCATTTTACAATTTACTGAAAACCCTGATACAAAGTTAGAAGTGACAGGCGTTAAGTACAGTGTGCAGGAACAGTTGGCCAAGCGAGTGTACAGGCAGGTTCTCCCTTCTGTAGGCATTAATGCTGAGTAGATGTTCTGAGAGAAACAGGTACTTCTTCCCTTGAACCTTCTTTTTCCCCATCACTCATTTCCCACTTGGCACTCACACTGTTGAAATAAATGCACACATAAAAACCCTGACTTCACTAGGAGGAGATGCAGCAGCAAAGACTTGTTTTCTTGTTTGGGTTTTTTGTTTGTTTTTAATGAAGGGACACAGAACCTGACTATTTTTTCCCATGTGGTGAAGAACCTGCAAGCCTCTTGGCCCTCTTTCTGCAAGCAAAAACCCCAAACAGTGAAACAAACAAACAAACAAACAAAAAACCAAAACAAAAAAACCCCCAAAACACAAACATACAAAAAAAAAAAAGCCTAATTTCCCTTTCCTCTCTTGAGGGAAAAAAAAAAAAAATACTGAAGACAGGAGAATGAGTTTAAACATTTATTTAAACAGGAACTCCAAACCACTACACCCTTTAACCTTTCCAAA
>VWZE01007835.1:670413-681981 GCA_013396675.1 Eubucco bourcierii
AAAGAGAGACAACAACAAACTAGTTTTCAGCCAGTGTCAGAGCAAGGCATAAGTTGTGTTCCACTATAACAACTCCGTAGCAATACTAGCAGGAGACAAACACATACAGAGCTGACACTGCATGAAGGGGAGAAGTAAAAAGGGTTTGAAACTGCTCAAAAGCACTTCTGCCCACTTGCCCTTCGGTTTTCAGCCCAAGATGAAGGTGCTGGCTTTAAACTGCTTTCTTTTTTTCGGTTGCATAGCTGGCTGGTGTGAAATCTGTGGTCTGTAACAGGCACAACCTGGAGAGTGTGAATCCTCAAAGGCACATGTGAGATTGTGGAGCATCCTCTGTCAGGGACTCTAGTCCTCCACTAGATCCAAGGGGAATCCAGTCTGTGCACCTAGCTTCCCAACTGCAGAGCACTGAGAAATGAGGATAGCAGTGCACTGCATGAGAGCAGCTCCCTCAGCTTGGTGCCTGCATGTTGGACATGGCTCAGGCTCAGCTCTTCACTCCTCAAAAGGCACTTCTGCAACGTGACCAACTCAATCATTCCCAACAGCAACAACCACCTTCAGGCAGGGACCCTAACATGAGAACTGGCTCCAATACATATGGGGGAAAGGAGAGCAGAGTCACAAAGGCAACCAAACAATGTGGCCACGTCAGGGCATCTGATGCTCACCACATTCCAGGAGGGCTGTCCCCCTGCCCTTCCTTCAGGAATGGACAGGCACACCAGTACAACCCTTACCCTTGATACTGCACTGGAGAGACTGCACTTGATTCAGCTCCAAGACACAAGCAATAGGCACCAAAGAAGTATTTAAGGAGTGTAAATTGCAAGCAGAATGGTTTGGTATCCACCTCTAGAAACAGATGGGGAATACTGGCTCCCCTAAACAGTCTGTCAAAAGAAGTCCAGGAGAGGTGATTGGATATCCAACAAATCTAAGGCCATTCTAGTGACATGCCATTGATGGGGATGGTTTAAGCCTACTGAAATCACAACTCCAGTCTCACAGCAAAGGTGAGAGGGAGTCAGGACTCCTTGGAGGCTTCACGTAAGGCAGGGGAGGCTAGCTGCTCCCAAAAACTTAGTTCAAAGTCAGTTTGCTAATAAAATTAAGGGGAATAAAATAAACCTCATTCTCTAACAGAAATTGAGGACATACTGAGCATCAGACCATGCTTCTTCCCATCTCAAATTTTCTTGGGAAAGTCTCTCACTTCTAGAAAGAAGGTGAATTCCAGATAGAGACTTGATACTTCACGGTCATTGGGGAAGGCTGCATCCTGTGACCACAGCACTAATGACCTATTCTGGGTAGGAAAATGCATTCCAGCTTCATCAAAACACTGAATGAAAAAACACTGATTATTCCCACACCTGCACAGAGCATGGGCACCAGGGGCTGAGCTGAACGGAAGCCAAGCAGGGAGCAGCTACAGGCTTGTGCCAGGAAGCTAGAAGCTCTGGCAAACAAGTTGAGGAGCTGGAGCAAGAAACGTGTGACTTACTCTGAGGCCCAGATGCCTGTCACCTGGTTGGAAGCAGGTGTCTGAAACAGAGAACCAGAGATCCCATCTCAGATAGTTTCCACTACCACTACTGGCAACGACACCTCATTCACTCACGTCGGTGCACTGCCTGGAAGCTGGAAAGCTCTAGGCACCCAGAATAAAGCCTTTAAACTCTGTCTACACAGGCCACTGGACACAGCCATAGAACCAAAAGGTGTGCCCCAAGGCCAGGGACACGCTGTCTACCACTGTCTCCCCAACAGGAAGATCTCCACTGCCTCCATAATGAAACACTATCTGCTCTCTCTGCCCCCAAGCAGAGGGGAGCAGCCTCACCTGCTGGGCCTTACCATGTGGTAGGGAGAGGATCCTAGTCCTTCAGCCCTCTGAAGTAAAAGTGGTGAGTCTTAGGGTTCGGTCGGCTTTAGTACAAAACATGTCTCCTCCTCTCATCTAGAGATGCAGTGATGAATACTGAGGTCCCAAAGGCAGCTCCTAATAAGCAGTGAAACAATGAAAGGGCCACAAGCGGCTACTGGAGCCATCGCCCTAATGGGGCCGTCCTGCCTCAGCTGCAGAACTGGCAGGTAAGGTAGAAAGAGGAGCTGCTGCTGCTGCTTTAATCACCGAGCTGGCCTAGAGCTCAGGGGCCCTTTCCCTTTCAAACTCACTCCTAGTTCATATCAAACGTCCATGGGTGCTGCTCTGGAGCCTCCGGCCTCGCTCCTTGTCTGCGAGTGCCCTGAAGCCAGGAAAGCCGCTCTCTGCATTCGGTTAGTGTGCTGTGAAGTTAGATGGATCCCAGTGGGCTCAGCAGACTAGAGGCTGGACCGGCATGAGTCCGTTCCCAGGAGACACCAGGAATCTGAATCCAAGTCAGGTTTCGGATCCACTTCCATCTCCTCTTTGGTTGTCTGTGTTCCTTTGGAATGAACCTCCACCTGCCAAAGCACACAACAGTTATCCAGACAGCTCTAAGGCTATCTGCAAAGAAACTAGGAGCTGCACAGGAACATTTCCTGTTCCCCAGTCATCTGTAACGCTCTGTGACATCTGACTGTCTATTCCTTCTCACCAGGCGAAGTAACAGGGAATCCCAGGTCCCTCAAGGACAGAACTATCCTCATAGGAAACTGTCTTTTTGGCTTCATTCCTGTTGCTATTACCAGTGCCTGCATTAGCAGCTCAAAGAGACAGTCCCCCCCATTGTGATATTGAGTAAGAGATGCTTTCTTCTGCACAGCCTCCACAATCTACACAGGGGACAAGGTCAGTGTAGTGAGCCCTGAACATGTAAGTGCAACTAGGTACTGAGTCCCCACCTGCTGCATTCCCTCTGTCCCTGTGCAGAACCGCTGGAGTTCGGCACTCAGACGAATGGTTTCCTGCTGCAGCCTCTTCTGATCCTCCAGACACTGTAAAACCAGGCCCCGGAGGTGTGCCACCTCCATTTGAAGAGCACTGCACGTGCAGCCTTCAACAGGAGATGCAGCCTTCCCTTCACTGCACAGCACAGCTGGACTCGGGCAAGCAGGCTGCAGAGACACAGAGAAAGTCAGGCCAGGTTTGAGTGCAAAGCCAGGAGTCATATGCACCACAAGAAGACACCAGAAAGCATAACCTCACTTGGTTTCCCAACTTCCTAAACTTCTAGAAGACAAAGTCAGCAAGCAATTAGTCACTACATCTTCAGTACAAAGCCACTGACTCCCATCTTTACCTGGGAAAGCTACTCCTATCACCAAAATCCATGTGGTTTACTCCCCTTTCCCTAAGCCTGGGATCTCTGCCTACTCTTGGGACTGAAAATTACTGCAATAAGGTTCTCTGTGATTTTCCATTAGCTCCTTTTTCTATCTCACAGCAATTTCTGCCTACTAGAATTCTACCTTCCGTTAGGCTTCTGTCTCCTAGGCTTCTCTTCTCTTTTCTAATTGCATTAACTGCATTTTCCTACAGAACTGATTTCATTATTTTCAATCTCAAGAAGCCTCAGCTTTGCATTCTAGATTCCTGTGAATTGCTCTGTTCACAGCGTCATGTATAATTATCAACAGCCCTCTTTTCCTCATCCAGATGAATGAGGCCAATCCAACACCTTCTTCTCAGCCCTCCCTGTAATTCAAACATTGCCATTTATGGCCCCCAAGAGCTTTTGGCCAAGCATGTATTTGGGTAACTTTACCCAGGTCTCTGTTTTGGGCTTGTTTAATGCAACAGGCTCCTCAGAGGCGACTTTGAGTCCTTGAAGTTTCTGGTAAGGAAGAGTGTCCTTCTCAGGCTCTGAAGATGCCATGCTCAGAGGAAAGGGGCTGTCAGGCATCGGGATGAATTCAGCATTCTCCAGCTCCTAGATACACAAAAGCAGCACTGTCAGACTTGGTTGCCTTCCAGCTGCTGATCTCATCTCAATCAACGTACCAACACCCTCTTGTGGTAAAAAAGGCGGAGAGGCCTAAAGGGCTCCCAGCACAGCATCACAGCTGTGAGAACAAAAGTGTGTTCAGAGTATCCCTTGAAGGTGGATGAGGCCACTGGCTTTTCCACAGCCTAGATTCCCATGTGAAGGCATTTCTGAGACACTGCATTACCTTGCGCAGCCAACCAGGGCAGGAACTGCTGTCAGCACTGTTGCCTCCTTGCGTCTCTGTTGTGCTGATCCAGCCTCCCAACTCACGATCTGCTTCCATGGTTCCCCGAAAGCCTCCGCTGGGGTTGGAGGTCTCTGCTTCCTGTTCATTATCCTCCTCCTCTCCTCCTCCAGTTGTGGAGCTCTGAGCGACTAGGAAACAAGAGCAAAAGCTTCATATGTTTACCCACCTCTCCTATTCCTGTTGCCAAACCACAGCTGGAGCAGAGAAGATGCAGAAATTTGGGCTGTATGGTCATGGTGAGGGCATATGCTAGCAGCATCTCCCTCAACAGTTTATCACCTAGTACACCTTGCAGGCATTCCCAAAAGGGTTTGTGTACAGCAGTCTTAGGCAGCTTTATGCCTCCAGCCCTCCCACAGGTCCAAGACACTGGACTCCATCTCTCCAGCAGCTGCCCCATAGCCTCCCTTTCCTTATCAGCTCCCTTCAGTGAATTCCTCTCAGCCTTTCCTCATCAAACTGAGTTACTCAACTACAAAGGCCTCGCTGCATCCATGTTCCTCCTCTGTTTCAGTTCTCTCTTTCCCAGCATTGGGCTATTCCTTCCTATGCATGATATCAACTAGATTTCCTTCCTTTGAGCTCTTCCATGAGACCTCTCAAAGTGAAACCATGCTGCAAGATCAAACCGCACCCACCACACTGTGAACTTAAACCACAGCTCCCCAGGGCAAGTTACTTACCAGTACCAATGGACAGGCCACTGCTGTTGGAACGGATTGTTTTAGAATTCAACACCTTTTCTGCAAGACGAGAAACATGCTTTCAGTCCCAATGCTACATGGAGAGCAGAACAAACCCTAAAATAACATATAACAAAGCCCATGTTGCAGGCCTAGAGCTCAGAGAACCTTGCTACATTCCCCAAGAGCAGCCTGGCTTGTTCCTAGGCAGATTTATAGTCCAGGCCCTGGCAAGCAATACTTCATCATAACCAAGATGGCCTGCTCAAATTTCAGCCTAAACTTACCAACAATGATGATGGTGTGCCAGCCACGGCATGACAGGTCTGGCACATGATGCAACGATCCAAATATTGGCCGAGGCCATGAGGTACAAATATCTGAGCCATGAGCTCTCTCGGTTGATGTCATGGCCAGACGCCCGTTCCCACCGTTGCCCCAGGCAAAGATATGGTTGTCTGAGGAAAGAGAGATATTCAGGAGCTTCAATTTCTCAGCCTGTAATTGCTACAAGGATCACAGCCTCTCTGCTGTAACTGCTGTAGTAGCATCTAATCCAACAAATCTAACAGGCAGCCATCAATCTGGCACTCTGCAGCCCCATGGATAGCAAATGCTTGGTGCTGCACTAGGACAACTACCATGGCCAGACAGCCTCAGCCTAGGAGGATTTCTTTAGTCTATCTGCACTTCTGCAAGAGTAGTCTAGGAAATGATCAGTGGGAGCCAGTTAACCACCCTGCAGATCTAATTCCAAGAAACCCACCACAACTTTGCAAAGACCCACTCACCGTCAGTAGCAGCTATGGTGAATTCATCTCCACATGAAACCCTGATCACCTGCTTACCCCCCAAGGGGCCTCCCAGCAGGTTAATTCCCAGGTGCTTCTTATAGTCCCCAACACCAAGCTGTCCACACTTGTTGGAGCCGAAGGTCAGCAGGCGGCCTCGCTCTGAGAGGAGGAACGAGGAGACAGTCACAGCAAGGGCCCAGCTATGGAAGCAGCCATGCATGCAGAGAACTAGCAGCAACAGCCCATGACCAGAAAGGACTCTGCTGAGAAGCCAGCCAGACTGGGAGGGGACAGCACCAGTCAAGAGGAATGGCTTTAGCCTGGAAACACCTCCCCAATTCCTTCTCCCATCGCTCTCCTTTTCTGATGCTGGGGGCTGTGACTGCCTTGCAGCCCTGTGACTGGTGTCACCTGGGCAAAGCCTAACTCAGTCAAACAATTCCTTTGTTATGCCAGAGCACGATTCCTTACTGAACTTCTTTCTTCCCGTTAAAAAAGCAAAGAGGAAGATGCTAAGTGTCATCTGACAGAAATCCTGGGTCCCTAGAGTAGGCATGAGCCCTGCTACCAAGAGCACAACCCTCAATACCAGGGGCCAGACTGAAAGGGCAAAGGTGATGTAAAATAATTCAGCAACCAGTATCCACTTCTCAACAGACAGAGCTCACCATCAATAGAAGCTGTGTGTGTCTTCCCTGGAGAAATGGAGCGGATCTTGTAGAAGGATAGTTGCTTGGCCAGAGTAAGGGAAGTGGCATATGGCACCTCACAGTATGTCTGAGAAAAGATGTGGGTAAGCACAGAGTGAAAAAACACACAGTCACCAGCAAATACCTACTCAAGCAGGTCTTGGCAGACCACGACATTAACCCGGCAAGTCCCAACGTGGCCATGTCAAAGAACTGCCACACATTGTGTCACTGGTTAGGTCGTCCTGGAGCAGCTCACTATCTACTCTGCTACCTCAGATCTGACATAAGCCCATAGCACAGGCAGGAAACCGAGCAACAAACTGTCTCTTCCCATAATCCTAGTACCTATTGTCTTGGATTGCAACTAACAATCTGGTAGAAAGCTAATGAACACTTTGTCACTGTCACAGGACCTTCCTTTCCCCCTATGCTACTGACCACTGGGAGCTGGAGCCGGTGAGCTAAACACACTTACATCATGGTTGATTATCCCTGATGTGCACTGATTCAGGCCCAGCTTGTTGAACTCGTTGAGTCCACATGCCAAAACTTTGCCTGTCTGGGTGAGCAGGAAAGTCCCATCACAGCCACAGTAAACAGACACAATGTTTAAGGTCTTCGGCACATCCACCTGTATGGAATAAATATATCCCAGGAAAATAAAAATCCCAACACCTATTACATAGAAATTGGCACGTGGAGAAGATCTGGGGTTAGAGCAGTGATTCAGCCAGTTGAGGTACTAACAACAGCCAATGCAGCTATTTTGAATCAAGGCTTAAGAATATCCTGAAAGTCTGCAGCACACTGAAACTCCAGTCACAAGGCAGAAATTGAAAGCATTCTAGACCCTGTCTGCAGACAGCAGTGAGCCAGCACAGGAACCAGAAACATGGTGCACGGGCATCCTGGCCAGCTGGAGTCTACAAGCACCAGATCCAGCTAGGTTCTAGGCTGCGTGGGAGTGATACTGTGTGATCACAGATATTTGGCCACCAGGTACTTCCTTCTTGTTTGTAAGCCCCAGTGGGTTAGACTACCTCAATTACACCTAGCACTGTACTTCAAGAGTTGTGTTACTTCCAACTCATCTTTACTTCATGATGTCACATTCAAAGACACACAGCTGTTTGCACTGCTGTGAGTTTCCTCTACAGCAATTTGCTGTTTCCTACTGTGTTCTCTACAACATTAAGTTGGGCATTTCCAGTTCCAGCATGGAGATCAGATCAATGAAACTGCAAGTCATTGTGCTGGCTGGTATAGAAGTGCCACATTCCTTTGCCATGATATCTAAAGACATATGAAGGTAAATAAAGTGAGGAAGTTAGAATGCTTGCAAACTCTGTATGGTACCTCAGAAAACCCATCTGGGCCTCAGTTAATATTTCCAAACAACAACTAATAAGGATTCATGCCTATGCAGATCTTAAGAAGTAGTCACAGCCCTACCTTCTGAGGGGTATAATGATCTTCTTCAGAATCCAAGCCCAAGCGCCCTGCATGGTGAACACACTGCAGTTAGAAATGGCCTCATGAGGTGCCCATCCCTGAGCAATGGCACTGCCTTCTCCACAGTCCCAAAGGAATGCCCCTGCGCAACCAGAAACCTGCTCCCCTATGTGTATCACTGCCTGCCAATCCTCAAGATAATCCAACCCCACTCACAGAACAACTGCCCTACCCCCAAGGAAGCCAAGCAGCACCCTAAAGTTTCCCAGAGGAGTTTCCAGGTCTCAGTCTATCATTCTTACAAGGAAAGAAAGCCTCAAAGCAAACAATGGTCTTTGCCCCAGGGCCCTCATGCAGGCCCTGCATTACACATCTGCACCAGGCCACTTTCTGGAGCAGGCACATCCCTTTAGGTTCCAGGGAGATTTTACCTACCATATTCTCCACAGCCCCATGTGTAAACTTCTCTGTTCCGAGTCAGCACTGCCACATGGTTATCTCCACACGAGACCTGCTCCACAGGGTTGGTAAGGAAGAAATCCAGCTGCAGGGGCTCAAGTACTTCAGAGCCATAAGCCTTGTCAACACCAATGCATCCATAATAATCTGAGCCAAAGGCATACAACTGGCCCTCATCTGAAGGACACAAGGGAAGCTTGGTCAGCACACAGAGCCGCATATCAACCTCCTAGGACATTGCTACAGCAATTTCTATCCTGTAATCATCATTCTCTTTAGTGCAGAAATAAGGAGAACATGGAGTCCTTTCTTGTTCACATTAAGACAGATGGATGACCTTACACCACAACCTGCAGCTATTTCAGGCCATCAACATCAAAAAATCTTGGACTGAACCTGATATTTTCTTTAGCAGAAACATATAAATTGATTTTCTGGCTCCCCAGGTCTCTCCTCCAGTACACTAAGCATCTGAGTTTTTCTCTGTCAAACCTTTGCTTTTCCAGCACTGGCAAAATAAGTTGGAAACCACCTTGTCAAGAACTGCTTTCATGGGTAAAGCATGATTAAAATTCTTCAACACTACAGTAAAGACAATAAAAGTATGAGCAAGTCTGGATCTAGAGCCAGAGATCAGGTCTCAGGGTTTCTGAATTAAATAGCAAATCCCTGATAGATTTTTTTTTTCTTTTTCTTTTTTATTGTGTGATGCCTTCCACAGACAGTCCAAAAAGTTTCAAACACATTTACGTTCTTGACCTTGGCTCCTCTGCCTTTTTATACTTGCACGTACGGAGGTAACACACGCACTAGTAAGAGCAAGGACTCTGCACAGTCATGAGAAGTTGTGCTCAACACCCAACCTCATCACCAAAAAGGAGCATCTCCTTGGCAAAACACCCTAGTCAGTAACTTCCTCTGTATAATGATGTTGATCTATCTCCACTATCACAATTACTGTCCTCAAAACTGAAGGGTGAGTAACACACAGGGTTTTTTCCTTTGTGCACAAAGCTGTTATGCCAAACTTATTTTGAAAGCAAACATCTCCACAGCATAGAGATGTTCACAGTATCACAGTATCACCAAGGTTGGAAGAGACCTCAAAGATCATCAAGTCCAACCCATTACCACAGACCTCAAGACCAGACCATGGCACCAAGTGCCACATCCAAACCCGCTTTGAACACCTCCAGGGACGGTGACTCCACCACCTCCCTGGGCAGCCCATTCCAGCAGTCAATGACTCTCTCAGTGAAGAACTTTCTCCTCACCTCCAGCCTAACCTTCCCCTGGCATAGCTTGAGACTGTGTCCTCTTGTTCTGTCACTGGTTGCCTGAGAGAAGAAGGTTCTCTGCTCTCACCTGTAATGCACACTGTGAAATCATCTCCACAGGACACCTGGCGAATGGCTTTGCCCTGAAGCTTCTCAACATGCTTTGGCTGCCGGTAAGAGGCTCTGTCTCCATGTCCCAGCTGCCCGTGCAGCTTGGTGCCCCCCTGCATGTTCTGCAAGACAGAAGCACCTGGTAAGGTCTACGTATCCACAACTGCAGAGATGCCACCAGTAAATACAACACTTCAGAGGAACAACAGGAGACAGCAAAGAGCAAGAGAAAGCGTGTTAGCTGCCTTAGGGAAGAGACTGCTGTCTGCTGAGTGGCACAACAGCAGGGAACATCCTAAACAGCAGCACAGGCTTTCAGGCAGCTATGCTCTAACAAGGAGTCTCCAGTCTCAGGCCACCAGCTGGTAAGGAATCACAACTCATTTCTCATCTACCTGATTACAAAACTTGCACCATGCTGAAGGACTGAAATTCATCCTTCAGCTTTCTGACCTATTTTTCTACATCCTAATGGCTGCAAAGAAACCCATAACATGAAACAATTGTCACCAGAGTAGCTAGACCTACCATCTCCTTTTCCTCTCACCCACCTATCAATATTTTCTGTTCTGTCCTAACAGATTCTCTACCACCAATACAAAGGTCTGTGGAAGCCTGGAGATGCAGAACACCTAATCCTGAGAGGACTGGATTCAATTGTTTTCATAGAATAATAGAATGGTAAGGTTGGAAGGGACCTCAAAGATCATCTAGTTCCAAACCCCTGCCATAGGCAAGGACACCTTCCACTAGTTCAGGTTTCTCAAGGCCTCATCCAACCTGGCCTTGAACACCTCCAGGGAGGGAGCAGCCACAACCTCCCTAGGCAACCTGTGCCAGTGTCTCACCACCCTCACTGGAAAGAACTTCCTCCTAACATCCAGTTTAAATCTCCCCTCTGCCAGTTTAAACCCATTGCCCCTAGTCCTGCCATTGCAAGACCTTGTCAATAGTCCCTCCCCAGCCTTCCTGTAGGCCCCCTTCAGATACTGGAAGGCTACTATAAGGTCTCCACTTTTGAATGCATTATATACTAAATTTTTTATTGACCTTGAAGCTATTACAGAATTTCCACTAATCATTAAAAAGCAGAGCTGTTTAGCATAAGACATCTCTGGTTTCACCCATCACTTGCCTCACAGATGACATCTGTATTACAGTGATGTCACACATCCCACCCATTCTAATCTTGGGGAACTTTACTTAAGAATACATAAAACAAGCAGAACATCACAAAGCCTCCAGTGCATTTGTAGTAGCTAAGAAGAGGAGGAAAAGATGTTTGACTCAGTGTCTGGGCCTTCGAGTCCACCACCTACAATCCTCAAGAGCACGAAAAGTCTGCAATACATGTCATGGTGGAAAACTTCTCCCAAGCACACACTTGCCCAGGAAGCATAGGGTCAGTCCCAAAGCAGATGGCCTCACAATGTCCACTGCAACCAGATTTGTCCTTTTCCAAGCTGCTTGTCCATCTGATTCCAAGCTCATAAACAGTGAGCAGTCTGGACTCTCCCACCCGCAGCCCCTTCCTGCAGCTTCTCTCACTTACCACCCAGGTGTAGAGCTCCTTCTCCACTGTCACCACAGCAAAGTGAGTGTTACCAGCACACACCTGGCGCGCACTGCAGCCACTTTTGATGGCATCCAGCTTCTGGGGGGTGGACTTCCCACCCCCCCAGACATACACCTCACTAGTACGTGAAGTCACCACTGCAATGGGAGCCTCATTCATGGTACTTGACCTGCACAAGATTCCCCCCCCAAAACACAAGTGCTTTTAATAACCAGTTTGTGTTCACTGTTACCACTCAATTCCCTACAGTTATCAGTTTCTTTGCAACCACTCACAGAAGGGCTGGCCTAGATGACCTCTCCAGAGGTTGCTCCAACATCTACTGATAATTCTACAATTCTTTGTTGAGGGGCTGTGAGG
>VWZE01007835.1:682025-741718 GCA_013396675.1 Eubucco bourcierii
CTATAGAGAGACTCAGGACAAACCTGTCTCAGAACAGCAGAGAAAGTAGCCTCAGGGAAGCACTGGGAAAAGCCTGCAATCCAGTTTTAAAAGACCAGGCTTTCGCTGAACAGCCCCAGAGCTGAAAAATGAAATCATGCTCAAAATACAGGAGCATCCAAAAGCTTCTAACTTCCCTCTATTTAAATTACAGGCTTTTACTTGAGGACAAAAATGTAACTCCTCAATGCAGGTAAGAATCAATTCACAAACATATGGCAAAGTGGAAGCTACAGCAAACAGTTTGTGAGCAATCCACGGAGTGAACAACTTCACATAAAAGTGCTCAGGTACTAGTTCCAAGTTTATGAGAGGAAAAAAAAAAAAAAAAAAAGAAACCTGACAAATCAATTAAAAACATCTACACATCACAGAAGCCATCTGCTTCATGAAGCAACCCTGCATACAGGTTTGCTGCAGACTGTGGAGAAATTCTGCATATAACCAGTTTCATGAAAGACATTTATATTCACTTAATAGTCAACATTCAGACAGTCATATTCCTCCTGTTTCAAGGGAATCTGTGTGGAAGGAGGGATCTACATTACATCCTCAGATATGCAGGCTGTAAAGTAGGACAGATTAGAGCTGTGTGGGACCTGCTGAGGAAAGGCTCCATAGAGATCCTCTTAACTATACTGCTTCAGTAAGGTTGTCACAGGATAATACTCTCAGCAAAGTTCCTCTCTGGACAGCTCTTCTCTCCAGACTTCCTTTCAAACACATGCCCAAATAATTACCTTGGTCGCTTATTTGGCCCATTAAGCAATGTAACTTTCTCTTCCATCTCCCTGTGAAAGGACAAAAAGCATTTCAGGAACCAGTAACATTTCCCAGAACAATTCACTGACAAGCAGCACACACAAGACTGCTTTGCTTTCCAACCAAATGCTGCTCTCTCTTGGAGGAAACGTGGCAGCTGCTTACCAGCTCGCAGCAATACACAGTAAATAGGGCAGAAGTAATGTACTGTGTAGCTCCAGCAGAGCTGAGGACAAACAAACCCCACATATACTAGAATGTGGCCAACCAATACCCACGTTGCACAAGAATAACCTTAAATGACTAAATATAATCAGGATTTGGGTTTTTACCAGTGCATACAGCAAGACAAAGCTCAAGTTTTGCTGACCACCATGTAGAAGACTTGGTATAAACAACTGCTGTTCCCAAAGCAACCTATGTGGGATCCAAAGAGTCCAAACTATGGTCTACCTTTCACAAAAAAACAGTGCATTCAGTAAACTAAAATGGGTCAATTTCAATGCAACTGTCTCCAGAAGAGGGAGGCAACAAAGAGAGAAAGCAAGAGTCTCTGTATTGCACCATGTCCGTATTTTGAAACGCTGTTCCTGATGACTATAGGAGGATCTCTATGACCCTTTGGCTCACAGATTTGAGGAGCAGGCACCAGCATTCCTCAAGGGAGCCTTAAAATGGAATGCTTTGAAGTTCTCAACACAACAGTTTCTAAGACAAAAGATGCAGAGACCTATCTCACTATGCTCATGCACCATCAGAACATCAGGTGACAAGACAGCAAGAACGCATTCTTCTCCTAGAAAGGATGTATTCCAACAACTGCCTCACGTCAGGCCAAATCAACTTGAGGACTTTGCTACAAAAGCATAAACACCTGAGTTTGCACAAACCCTCCTGTTCTCTCAGATACCTGTCCAGGTTTCAGGCAAGACCACATAATTACCTCCTGCGCTTGCTGAGCAGCGGATGTTCGAGCAACTCATCTGCAGTGGGTCTCTTCTCTGGATCCTGAAAGAAACATGCCACAAGTCATTCTCTGCAAAATCCTCACCACCTACAACCACATCTTGAGCCAGCAAACCTAGCTCAAACCTGCATGGACCTCCTACCCAGACTCTCTTCTGAAGGAAAATTAAACATTGGGAGTGAATAAGCATAAATGCCAGGAATTGCAGAAGGTACTTCCACGCTCTGAAGGTATCGATACTATGTTTGCTTCTAAGAAATTAATTCCTTACAGAAAGCCAGAACCTTAAGAGACTGTACTAAGACAATGCTCCCACATCCAGAATACTGTTTTAGAAAATAATTGCTTCTTCCAGCTCATTAAAAGATCATCATCAGAGAAACCTCAGCACCTCTCCAGAGCCAGAAGGACTGAATACGTAGAGACAATGATTTCAGAGGACTAGAGGAAGCCCAGCCTTAGTAATGCCTCAGGCTTCACAAATTCCCCTGCATCGACAGCCCTCATGTTGCAACAGGCATGTCACCCCCTTTACTCCTGAATTTTGTAGCTTAGGCAGCTGGTGTCTGAAAATGCAGAAGTATTTCTCTAACCTGATCAAGGCAGGAATTCACCATCTGGATCAGTTCCCGGGAGTAGACAGTGGAATCAACCTCCATGGCACGATTTCCCTGTACAATCTTCACACAAAGGTTCAGAGGATTCTGAGCAGAAAGCAGAAACCATCTTTAAGGGAACTGAACTGGACTATGTGTCAAATAGATATGCTACAGGTCACCATTATTTCCTTTTCCCTTCTCTAATCAGGACACATGCTTCTTCTCTGCCTAGCAGATTCTCCAGAAACCTAATAGTAATTCCTGCAGAAACAGTACCTCTGATAGCTAGGAGTTAGTGACAACACCCAGCTTCTCACCAAATTCTCTAACAGTGCATATAGGACAGGTTTTTCTGTGCATGGAATCACCTGTGCAGCATACTGCCACTGAAACACTGCACAGCAAACTACTGGGGACTCAGCAGTTATGGTGAGAAAAATTCAGGAGAGGATGGAATTCTCACATTGGCTCTTGAAGGGTTACAAAATCCTGCACCATGGCAGCTAGCAGCTTTTCCCACCTCACAACACAACCTGGTAAATGACATAAAACAGCCAGTAATGCTTCCCTTTCACCCTCTCCATGCCAGCTTCACCACACTCCTCTTGCACTCAAGCTTCAATAAAGGGCAACAAGATTAAATCCTTGACATTCTACTCTGCACTGGTTAGGCCACACCTTGAGTACTGTGTCCAGTTCTGGGCTCCTCAATTTAAGAAGGACATTGAGGTGCTTGAGCATGTCCAGAGAAGGGCAATGAGGCTGGGGAGAGGCCTCGAGCACAGCCCTATGAAGAGAGGCTGAGGGAGCTGGGATTGGTTAGCCTGGAGAAGAGGAGGCTCAGGGGGGGCCTTACTGCAGTCTACAACTACCTGAAGGGTGGTTGTAGCCAGGGGGAGGTTGCTTTCTTCTCTCAGGCAACCAGCACCAGAACAAGAAGACACAGTCTCAAGCTGTGCCAGGGGAAGTTTAGGCTGGAGGTGAGGAGAAAGTCCTTGACTGAGAGAGTCATTGACTGCTGGAATGGGCTGCCCAGGGAGGTGGTGGAGTCAGCGTCCCTGGAGGTGTTCAAGGCAGGTTTGGACGTGGCACTTGGTGCCATGGTCTGGTCTTGAGGGCTGTGGTGATGGGTTGGAGTTGATGAGCTTTGAGGCCTCTTCCAACCCTGGCGATACTGTGTGTGTGTGATACATTCAAAGGATGGAAGTTTTCCCTACAAAATGCTGCACAGACAATTCACAGCTAGTAATGCTGGGGGGAAAAAAAAATACTAAAGTCACAAACTTCCTTCTTGCAGAGAAATGGGTGTTTCATCCACAGCTATGATACAGGCTAGCACATGCATGTGGAAAACCCAGTACTGCAGACAAGGGTGGGTACAGCAGAAGCTAAAGAGGCATCTGCAGTGCAGGGTAGGGGAAATCACATGGACATTCTCTCTGTTGTAGTCAGCACTCCCAGGCCACTGTTTTCTTTATCAGTAGATTTAAACAACAGTGAAAGAAATATGAGTTAAGAAAGCTGTAAGCCAAGTGTGAATCTTAGGGTGATAAAAAATAAGGTTACTCAGTCCATCCTGATTTGCAGACTTACAGTAGCATCAAATGTCCTCTTCAGAGTAAGCAGCTCGAAGATGACACATCCCACAGCCCAAATATCAGATTTGAAGTTGTATTTCACACCCTGGCAGAGTTCTGGGGACATGTAATATGGAGTTCCCACCAGCTAGGAAAAAAGAACATTTGAAAACCAGAAATTATTAAGCAGTCTTTGATTCAAGAGCTCTGCAGCCATCATGTTTACAAAGGCCCATGAGCATCAGAGCTAAACACAGCTCTGACACAGCACTGAAGTGACACAGATGACATACTCCATCAACATGCTGGAAGGATGGGATAGGAACAACGGGCACTCTTCATCCACAAGCCTGTGCTTGAGTTTCTTAGAAGATGCCAGACACCTCTGCTCAGATTCTGATGAGGTATCTACTTCTCAATACAGTAGTTGTCATGACAACGCAGCAAGGACTTGTCCCTCTCTTCAATATAGTACATTTCGAGGTAATAGAGGGCTTAAGTACTGAGCAGGCATATGGAAAACCTCACAAGAAACTGAAGGAACAGCGATCTAGCAAAGCTCCCAAATACAGGTGCCAACCCATAGCTATGGAGCCACTCTGTCTGATCACAAGGTATTGACAGGATAAAGGCTACTTTGTCTCGAATGAAAGAGGGGTTACTTTTGGGTCAAGTAAGTTGAAAGCCAGCCTGAGTGCTATCTGAAAAGCTTTCACTTTCGAAGTGGGCTTTGCTGAACAGCTAGTTTAAAGAAATAAAACACCACCCCTCCACCCCCTGCTACACACAAAATCCCCAAACCCAGCATTTAAATATAGACGCCCTCCCAGGTGTAACTGAAATCGTGCCAAACAAGACATAACATATTTTACAAACTCCTACAAACTTGTGCCAAACAAGACATAAAATATTTTACAAACTCAATGACAAATACTCCATTCACAAAAAAAAAAAAGGCTTTCAGCCAGCCACTGGTCATTAGATCACAAATTGAACACCTAGCCCAGAACACAGCTACTCTATGCAGAATGAGAGACGGCTGAAGGTATGTAGCTCAACATTTTTCAGATGTTAAAAAGGAAAAAAGCTTGCAGGTGTGGATGAACACAGGCAAAAAACCCAAACCTGTAAACTCATAACACAAACTGCACTTTCTCTAAAAGCCAAAAGGCCACGAAAATGTGACAAAACAGAAGCAGTTTTGCTGCAGCCCAGCTTAGTGAGGGATTTATGCAGCAGACTACTTACTGTGCAACTGCACAATAGCACTCAGGTTCTGAAAGGAGGTTGGCAAGTATTTAACTATATATCCTAACAGAACACCAAGAGCTTGCATTAAATCTAATAACACAGCCTGGTAAGGGGAAGTACAAATTGGCTTGCATCCCAAACTATAATAAAAGCTTTTAGGAGAAGGAGCTTGAGATGATGTCTTCCTTTCCAGAGAAACTGATGGAGCTGGGAAATCCAAACTGAGCCTTTCAGATGTCTGCAATACGTCTTACCCTGTGTAGTAACTCTGGTTGCAAAACTGCATTCTGGAAGGGTCTGGAACTAAGTCAAGCTTGACACTTTCTGGTAGAATGAATCTCTCCTACAAAGTCTGTCTCTAAGAGCATGACCAATAATCCAAATACCTAGTTACCATAAAAAACACAAGTGCCTTTCTTGCTTCTCTGTAATTTGGTTCAGAGCTTGAGTGTTATAGAAAGAGGACACCTATCTATAGAATCATAGAATGGTAAGGATGGAAGGGACCTCAAGGATCATCTAGTTCCAACCCCCTGCCAGAGGCAGGTACACCTCCCACTCAAGACCCTGTCCAACCTGGCCTTGAACACCTCCAGTGAGGAAGTAGCCACAACCTCCCTGGGCAACCTGTTCCAGTGCCTCACCACCCTCACTGGAAAGAAATTCCTCCTAACATCCAGTCTATATCTCCCTCTGCATGGCACAATGTCAAGCAAGCACATACAAACTGCCTTAGACCCAGCTGAGGCAAATGCTCCTGTTAATCCAGCAGCATGACCAGGTTAATTTCCAAAAATGGGCTTAACCACCCCAGAGGGAGGATACTGTACTGATGTGAAGGTCTATGGGCCTTCAGACAGCACCCCATTCAAATGACACAGATTCCAGGCCTAGTATCAGGGTTAAGAACGACAGTGCTCTACAGCACAGCTACACTGGCTTTGGCACAGTTCCATGCCCACACTGCACTTCACTTTAGTCTACTGCTTTGCAGAGTGAAGGAGCTCTTAATGGTAATCTGGGAGAATGGATAACTGTAGGCTGCAATAGACCAGCAAACATGACATAATATCAAAGTAAATCCAGCTATGAGGGAAAGAAAAATCAGAGAAAGCAAGCTGCAAGAACATACAGCATCTCTGGTCTTCTGCAAGGCATGCAGAAATCAAAGGAAAATGTACCTCGGTTTGTACACAAAGGCAGCAGATACTTACAGTCTCAGCCATAGAGTACTCAGAGTTCAGCTTCTTTGCCAACCCATAGTCTCCCAACTTAATCAGGTTTGCCTTGGTTAGAAAGATGTTTAATGTCTTTATATCTCTGAAAAGGAGAAAAACAAATGCAGATACTCAAATGTATTTTTGGATTTCACAGTCTTCCGCACACTGCTCTACCTCCCCCTCAAAATGCTTCTACCCTGTCAGTACTGTCTCTCACACACACACAAAGAGCTCTCCAAAGGCAATTTACCTCAAGTACTGGAGTAGTAACTGCAGTTATCCATGTTTTATCCCATGCCCACATAAACACAACACAGTCTAAAAATCTCATGCTCCAGACACCTATGTAAAGGCCACAGATCAAAGATAGGTCCTTTCTCCCTCTCGGTCTCTTCTTATATGAAAGTCGTTGAGCTGGTCTTACTGTTCCTGGTTTTATAAACAGACCCAAGGCAGGAGTCACTGAGGTCCCTAAAAGCATAAATGTATCCATGAATATGTATGTATGGAAATACACACAGAGAAGGTGTGAAAGAGAGATGCCACCCTAGAAACTGAGCACAACATCCCCTATGTTACACCTCAGAACCAACTCTTTGTAACAGAAACGTGCTGTGCTCAGATGGCCACAGAAATGCTGCACTCCAAAACTCACTGAAAACACTTCCTCCCAGAAAGGGAGTAATTTAAATGTAGTTTCACAGATCAATACAAGAGGCTGCAAACATAGAAAAGAAGTCCCCAAAGTCGGATATGCTTCCCATGGCCAACACTTTGTAACATCCCCTTTTCCTAAATACCATCAACAACTTCCCCAGTTGCAGACTGACAGCATCAAGTGTCCCTAAACTCTGAACCCTGCTGCGGAAATACGCAACAGAGATGGGAAGCAGGAAACCTCACTGCAAAGCAGGATAGATGTGACATCTACTTTAGGTCCAAAACTTAGGTGCTACTTGTTGAGCACAGAGTGCCAACCCTTCATTAGCAAGGCTTCTCAATTAGTAAAGATTTAGAAAGGCAGCGACCAGGATGTTCTCTCACAGAAAATATCCTCACATAGCTATGCTCATTTGTTAAAGGAGAATGTCGTGCAGCACACGATCCAAACACGTTGGAAACAGCTGTCTGCACGTGCAGTTCTCTTCAGAACATCATAGCCTTCCTAAGGGACACAGAAGCCATAACATTTACCTCTCCCAAACAGAAAAGGGCAACAGAAAGAGGTAACTGGTGACACATTGAAATCTCAGAGCCAGTGTCACAATTACCACCACCAGTTAACAAGCTATGTTACTTCCTTAAATAACAGGCTGAAGAAATGAGATTGAGCCAAACACAGGACAAATCTTCGCACGGGAGCGGACCAACACAAATTCTTCATCACTGCTAGCCTCCAGGAATTACAGAAAGATGTGCATGTCAGCTGGAAGCTACTAATTCTTGAATGGTCAGGAATTATCTTTGGCCTGTGGCAACTGCTCTTCCTACCTACTTTAGCAAACATTACTTCTATGCCATGGCAATAAAGTGCCAATTTACTTCCTTCCTACATAGATTAACTCTTTGTTCACAAACCTGCAGCATCAAGCACAGCAATTTTATTTTCATATACAAAATTATTGCACATTTATTGCAAGATGGGTTCTGGCCCAATAAAAATTCTTTATGGAAATGATACTTAACATGTAGGCAGTCCATCTATGCTTTGGAGAGAAGCTCAGTGCTTGCTTTTAAAAAAGAAACAAAGGCTACCCAAAAAAGTTCCGCACTCACTTCCATGAACTGCATTGATTGCTTTAGCTTTATTGCATGCCACACTTACCTGTGAAGAATTCCTGCTCGATGAATGCAGCTCACAGCTGATGCAATTTGAAAGAGATACCAAACCACCATCTGCAAAAGCAGGAATAAAAGTTTTGTGAGGCTTCAAATAAAATCCCCTTTGGAATATGAACCGTGACCACTCGCAACGAGCCAGAAGGCCTTAGAAGTCATTAAAAGCTAAGTAAGTGTAAGCATTAACCACATCAGCATAAGAGAGGAGCAGATAGCAGAAAATAAGTTTGCAAAATAAAACAAAAAGAAAAAGGAACAAGAAAAAAAATCTGGTGAGACAGGTTTGAAGTTGTTACTCAGAAGAATCTACAAAATGATTAAGATGAGAGAGATCTGAGTACCACCCAGGAAGAAACAGAGGAAGAGGTTTTAAAGTTAGATGTTAGCCAAGATGCTAAGGAGGCCAAAGTCAGTTGAGCTCTCTTTCATTATTCCTCCCCAAGAAGTTTATACTGCTTACACAGACAAAAAGGAAAGAGCTGCTGATAAATGCTTGCAATGAGAGACAAAGGATGTCAGTCCCCAAACATACAGAGAAACTTCCCACCAGCACTACAGACAAAAAAAGTGTAAGTACTCATATAACCACTAAGCCAGTCCCACTGCTCCCTCAAACCAGTCCAAATTACCTCTTCTTCAAACAACTTGTCTTTTTGCCGCAGAATCTTATCGTAGAGGTTCCCTCCTGTGGTTTTAAGTGAGTAAGAAAGACAAGACAGTTCTTAGTAATCTTAGTATCTTAGTTAATGGCAGCAGTTGCTCTGATCAGATACTCCTGGGAGTATTCAAATCCCCTAAGAGATCTGATGAATCACTACAGCTCTTCCTCAGCACTCTTTGCTTGAACTGGTCAGGTACCCACAGAATTAAGTTCTCCCTCCATGTAAGAACTTCAGTGGCAGGTCTGAGCTTAAGCAGAGATAATTCTTTTCTCACACCATCATTTAATAAAGTGAATCAGTAAGAAGACAGGCTAGTCCTCCCTACTTTTTAACCTGGAAGTGCTTCTTGAGATACATAACCATTTATAAGCTGTACTCCAAATCACGTGAGATTGTCCTGCTCAGCATTCTATGTAAGTAACACAAGGAAAAAAGAGAAAGCAAGCAATTACAAGTTCAGAGCAGTCTCTGAAAGCATGTTTCCCCACAAGCCTTTCCCCAGTTACTGCCATCTCTGACCTGCCCCACTCCTTCATCTATCCTGTCATATACACTGATGCAGAATGCACAGAGCATTGACAGCAGCAGTAGCAATAAAGCCTGCAATCAGCAGGCTCTTCAGGGAACCTCAAAATTTCAAGACAGCAGACTGAAGATCAAGGAAACCTAAAAGAAGCGATGATGAAGGCCGCAGCTGACTCCCTGTCAGATTAGCATCGCACCAGTAAGCAGCAAATCTCTGATCATGTCCTGTTTCTATTCCACTTCCCAATTATCATATATTATGTCCTAGGAACAATGAAAAACCAAGCTCTTTCCCATTCTCACAGGTATGATGCAAGGCAGCTTTCTGCTTTACGATTTCCATGGGCCTATTGAATTGCAGATGTTCAAAGCAGGCCACAATGGCTCCTTTGTCTCCTTGAGGGACTTACTTCAGACTTCCATGTTGGGAAGATTTTTCTGGTATTCTAATTAAGATATCCTTTGCTTACTTTTGTCTCATTCAACCTCTCAATATTTCTTTTTTCTGACTTACAGTAACATTTGTAAATTATCTACAAATCGCTCTTCACATTCACCATTTAACCCAAGTATTCACTTCTGCCTCTTCTTACAGACCTCCTTCCTAAAGATGTAAATTATGCAGGCTTTTAGTGAATTCTATTCCTCATCTCTGATATTTTGCCATCTTTTTTGCAGCTTTTCTGAACCAAAAAGCAGCATGACAGCCAAAATCCTATACCAGGAGACCAGGTAGCTTTTAACTGATAAGCAATTCTTCTACATAGATATACTGAAAACCAATTACTTTCTTCTTTGCCTCACCTAATCACATCTAACCTTCTGATGCACTGTTTTCTTTCCCACAAATGTATTTTATAGGGTATTTCTTCCCAAATCCCTTTCAGATGTATTAATTGATGTTACCCCACAATAAATCCAAGTCTTATGGTACCATGATAAACATACAGAACTATAGGCTAGTAAAGCAGTAACTAGGCTTCCTCCCCTGTAAGCTGGGAACAGTATTTAGTGAAATTTGAAAGCTCTTCCTCCAGAAGTGCCAATTAAAGACTAAAAATTTTGTATTCTGAGAAGTGTCTGACAGCAACTAGCACAGCCTTGCTTGAAAAATTACTCACAAATTATCTTAGACTTGTGAGCTGCAAAAAAAAGTCAGAAAAACAACTGTTAACACACCACCAAAACCAACACTCCTAAGTCTAAATGAGAGTCCCCCATTCACATGTCTCTAGTTCTGTATTACTCAAGACATACTCAGGCAGGGCAGGCTGTATGCTCATCTCTTGGTTATTGTCCTGATGTAAAACAAACAGTTTAAAGACATTAACAAACATGCACAGACACCAGTACTACAGCTGCTCTCTATGCCCTCCACTGAATTTATAATGGTCCCAAGCACACAGTCTTCTCAGGGAGTTAACTCACACGGAATACTTCTAAAAGAATGGTTCACCAAAGAGCTTATAATACCTCTGCTCTGCTACTAGACTCCACCCTGCATAAGAATAAAAAAGCAAAGAAGAAAACTCAGCTTTGGTCAACTTGCCAACCAGAGAATCTGACACCCTTCAAAAATATTTCACAACTCTGTTGCCCTCTCCACCTGTCCTAGTGAAAGCAAGCTGTCTAAGATGATAACAATATAATGATAGCCTTTTCCATCAAAGAAAGTTTCTGATGATGACTTAATGCAACCCCCAAACACACATGGGACACCTAGCCACAGGTGCTGTCCCACTCACCCAAAGAGGATTTCTGTTCAAAGTGAAGATCCTGTTCCTATCAAATCCTTCTACTTCTCCAACCCAGCTGAGACCATTTTCCCTGCAAACTCCAAACAACACCATCTCATCTACTCTTGGATGGAATTTTGAAGTTTTCTCCATCACCAGAAAGACCAGATTTACCTTTAATAGTGAAAAAATAGAAGCAGATAGCACAAGGCAGGAAAATATCCTAATTGCAGTGTGCTTGGGGATTTATAAACTTTTATTTGTAACAACCAAACAGAGGGGTCTTTAACTGACCTTACTGAAGAGAAGCCCCATTTATGGGCTGCCCCATAGAGGCAGAAAGGCCCAAATAGCCTCATCTGTTTTTTCCCCCTGTTCTCCTAAAAGAACACAACAAGGCACATTAAAAGCATAGTTTACCAATAACCCACTTCACAGTATCACAGTATCACAGGGTTGGAAGAGACCTCAAAGATCATCAAGTGCAACCCATCACCACAGACCTCAAGACCAGACCATGGCACCAAGTGCCACATCCAAATGCACCTTGAACACCTCCAGGGACGCTGACTCCACCACCTCCCTGGGCAGCCCATTCCAGCAGTCAATGACTCTCTCAGGCAAGAACTTTCTCCTCACCTCCAGCCTAACCTTCCCCTGGCACAGCTTGAGACTGTGTCCTCTTGTTCTGGTGCTGGTTGCCTGAAAGAAGAAGGTAGCCTCTCCCTGGCTACAACCACCTTTCAGGTAGTTGTAGACCGCAATAAGGTCTCCCCTAAGTCTCCTCTTCTTACTTGTTTCACTGAACCAGCTACTCATTCAAAAAGTCATCTGAACTAACAGCTGGGCTTTTTCCCTTGCCAACTGAGACACAAACCAGTCAGAAGGGTTCTCAATCTTTTCTTCAGGAGCTATGCAGCAAAATTTGCCTGCACTCCTCTGCTTCCCAGAGGTCACCCCAGGAATATCCCCTGCATGTTCTGCAGGACAGTGACTCAGTAAGGTGTCTGCCACTTGCTTGTAAGTGGGAGTAGGGATCTCACCATTACAGTACTCCAGCTCAATCAGCAGCGTGGTGTTGTCCATGAAGTGATTGTAGTACGCGATGATGTTCTCATGCTGCAGCAGGGCGAGGATAACAATTTCGTTCAAAGCATCACGGCGTTCCTTTTCTGACAGCCGAGTCAGGTCCACCTCCTTCCACACCACAAGTGAGTCATCCTGAAACACAAAACCATCTTTTAATTAAAAACACACTACTATTAAGACAACAGTGCATGCCTTTATAGCAGGGAATTAAAATTTCAGGAGAGGTCTAAAGACCTTCCTGCCTCTTAACAGATTTCAAAGATTCTTCACAAGGTTAAATTTTGAGGCTTTCTGTGTGTCACTAGGAACAGTGATGGCCTGGAGCCACCTTTCAAGACAGCCAGCACACTAAAAAAATCCACAAAAACCTCCACAACCTAAAAATTATACTACGTGGTTGACAGAGAAAAACAGAGCTTGTTTTGTTTCAATGAAGAGTAACCATACTCAATAAAGGGAGAATAGAGTATTTCCAATCCCATAACTGTAAGGTATTGTAGAAAAAACATAAGCCATTGCAAAAATTCAGGTAGTCCTAAATAAAAATTAAAAAAATTCAAGGTAAGCCCACTCATGCTGGCAGGCACAAAGCGACCTGTTAAATGAACAGTGGTCACACTTCCAGCTGCTCAGACGGTGACGTCTCAGGGTGGCCTTTCCCAAGGGGGCAGCCCTGTGGAAAAGGACTTCAGGGTGCTGGTGGACAAGCTAAACATGAGCAGATAGTGTGTGCTTGGAGTCCAGAAGGCAAATCACATCCTGGGCTGCATCAAAAGAAGCAAGAGAAGTGGATTCTGCCATTTTACTCAGCTCTGGTAAGACCACACCTGGAGTACTGTGTCCAGCTCTGGTGCTCTCAATAGAGGAATGACATGAACCTGATGAAGTGAGTCTAGTGGGCCACAAAAAGAGTTAGGGAGCTGGAGCACCACTCCTATAAGGACAGGCTGAGGGAACTGGGGGTGTTCAGTCTGAAGAAGTCTCCAGGTGGACCTAATCACCACCTTGCAGTACCTGAGGAGGGCCTACAAGAAGGATGGAGAGGGACTTTTTACAAAAGCCAGCAGCAATAGGAAGAGAAGCAATGGTTTTACACTAGAGAAGAGTAGATTTAGACTGGAGGCCCCATCCCTGGTTTGAGATGAGGCTCGACAGGGCTCTGGGCAGCCTTATCTAGTTGAGGATCTCTGTGCAGAGGGGGTGTGCTGGTTTGAGGCTAATTGGAATATTTTAATAGAGAAAATTACACTATAGGTTGTGAAAGGAAAACAATGGTGATGTCTATTTTACTCATAGGCTTGCTGAGATTGTTTTGGGGAAAAGACCATAAACATAGATAGGGCATTCGCTGTCTCTCCCTCTGGGAGAACAGCGTCTGGGGCGGTCTAGCAGCTTCTGGTTCTGACTCCTCTTTTCCCATTAATCTCTACTAACCACTTTCCTTCTAACCCACCCGGCTGATCCTCCAAGCTCACCTTGCATGTAAGGCAAACCTTGGGGGTAAGGTAGAGGGGTGGGGAGAAAGTGGAAGGGTGGTTGGGAGTCCCTCCTGGGGTCTCTGATTTCTGGGAGGGGTGCTGTGTTTCTGTATTACCTTTAACTTGTATATTTCTGTAACTATTCCTGTATATAGTGTATATATCTGCTTGTACGTTATGCTGAGCTGTAAATAGAGCTTCAGTCCTTAACTTCCAGCCGGCTGAGTTCTAGTCTGGGTCATTTTTACGAAGTGTGGGGGGCGGGTAACTCCCGAACCATCACAGGGGCATTGGATTAGATGACCTTTAAAGTTTCCTTCCAACAGGGGTGATTCTATGATTCTATGATTATGCTGAAATATGTGAGAGTTACC
This sequence comes from Eubucco bourcierii, assembly GCA_013396675.1. NCBI lineage: Eukaryota > Metazoa > Chordata > Aves > Piciformes > Ramphastidae > Eubucco > Eubucco bourcierii. The sequence goes on from VWZE01007835.1 coordinate 696,144, forward strand.
TGTATGAGATCCCCCCATGTCCTCTGTGACTGGAATAAAACATAGAAAAATGAGGCATCTATTAGCATCAGAAGATTCTCCATCTCCCTACACAACTTAGGAGGATCAAGAGACTGGAGGTGCTCAAACGAGCCGAAGCCAAACACCCGCAACCCTCCGCGCCGAGGGCTGAGGTAATCGCTTCTTAGCCCGGCTGTTCTTCGAAGCTCCGGCGCCGGGGGCTGTCAGTCACTCCCGGGTGCAAGCTCAGCCGCGGCTCTCGGGGCGCCGGGGCCTCCAAGAACCCAGCGTCTGGTAACAGCCCCGCTCCTCCTGACAGCGGCCCCTGAGCAGGAGCCTCCTCCTCGGGGAGGGAAGGAGGATGAGGAGAGTGGCCTCTCTTCCGCAGCCCGGCGGGCACTTGCCCCGCCACCGGCGGAAAACCTACCTCCGTACGGCGGTAGAGGGTGGCCTCGCCAAAGGCTCCGCGGCCCAGAGTACGGATGGGGATGTAGTGCAGCTCCTCCTGCTCGCCAGGCAAGCTGCCACCGCCGCGGGAGCCACCCCGGCCCGATGACTCGCTGCCGAAATCGGAGCTGATGGAGTCGCAGTGCCGCTCGTACTCGCCCAGCGACATGGCGGCGGCGCGGCCCCGCTGCGGCCCGGCTCTCCCTCAGCAAGGCCCCGCAAGCCCGACAGGCTCCATGTTGGCTCCTGACGACGACCCGGAACCGCTTCCTGCCGCCGCAACCTCCGCGCTCCCGCCTCCCGCCACGGCCCGGCTCCGTCAGCCACCCGCCGGGGCCCGCGCCCGGCAGCCCAGGGCAGGCTCAAAACGCGTTACAAGCCGCGCTATGAAAGTGTCGTGCTCCTGGCCGCAGTTGGCCTGAGGAGATCCCCGACACCGGGAACGCCGCGCAGGTTGCCGGAGCCATCTTCACCGCCCACTGCCTAGCTCCTAAAACCGGCAGAACCAGAATTGCCTCAACGCCTGATGGAGACGTTGTTTGACGTCTCACGAAGTCGAAAGTTGACTGTTACTTTCCTAAAAAGTCTCCAGATTGTAGCTTGCTAATAAAATTGACTGATTTGTATTGAAAAAGTAATCGCTGGTTCTTACAACACAGATACATCATTTACTACACATTATATTCTGAGTTATATATATTATATTATGGGGTGATGAAAAGCTCAACATGAGCCTGCAGAGTGAATGCAGCCCAGACAGCAACCGAGTCCTGGGCTGCATCAAGGGCAAGGGAGGGGATTCTGTCCCTTTGTTCCGCTCTCCTCAGACCCCACCTGGAGTCCTGTGTGCAGTTCTGGAGCCCCCAGCACAAGAAGGACATGGAAGTGTTGGAGCAGGTCCAGAGGAGGTCACAAAGATGCTGAGAGGGCTGCAGCAGCTCTGCTATGAGGACAGGCTGAGAGAGTTGGGGCTCTGCAGCCTGGAGAAGGCTTCGAGGAGACCTTACAGTAGTCTTCCAGTATCTGAAGGAAAGCTGGGGAGGGACTATTGACAAGGTCTTGCAATGACAGGACAAGGGGCAATGAATTTAAACTGTCAGAAGGCAGATTGAAACTGGATGTTAGGAGGAAGTTCTTTACAGTGAGAGTGGTGAGACACTGGCACAGGTTCCCCAGGAAGGCTGTGGCTGCTCCCTCCCTGGAGGTGTTCAAGGCCAGGTTGGAGGAGGTCTTGAGTGCCCTGTACTAGTGAGAGGTGTCCCTGCCTATGGCAGGGGGTTGGAACTAGATGATCCTTGAGGTCCCTTCCAACCTAACCTTCTAGATTTTGGTCTGTGTACAAATCTGTCTTTGGTTTGGATAAAGCAGCCATAATGAGACCATCTCTACAACAGCTGACAGAGTTTTAGTGTCTTTAGATACTGTTCTTAATTATAATGACTTGCTTCTGATCATTTTAACCTTCAAGGTCATCCCATCCTTCAGTCCTAAGGGCCTTCTGTTATTGTTATCCTGTATTCAGAGCTTATTCACCCTAAAAAAATCTAATTCTATCCTTCTGAGGTGGATACACATTTCACACCACATCCTTCCTATCACCTGAGGTGGATACACATTTCACACCACTACTAGAGCCTTGCAGTGTCCCCTGCTGTGACACATCATGATTCGTGGCTTTTTTCTCTTCCCAAGATGAAATAAACTGAAAGCTTAGTAAACAGTATTTTACATCTGGACTTGCAACAACTTTTCTGTCATAAGAAAGTGTTAGCAACCTCAGTCTTACCTAAGCAATTAATTTTCTTCATAGATGATGCATGCCATCATAATGTAACTATTTTGTTTTCAAAGTTCAGCAGGCAAAAGCACAGCTGAGAAAGAAATAAAAAAATTTGAGTTCATATGCTTACAGAAGGCCTTAGGAGTTGAAGCATAAATTCATAAAAGCAGGTACATCAAAGCCTAGTGAAGAGGATTTATTGCTCAAACTATGAAACAAGAAGTAGGGTTCCTTGCAATGCAGTGCTTACAGGCACCTATATCAAAAGTGAATAGCTCAACCACTGAAGTTTGTTTGCTGTGTGTTTGTTGCCATACAAAAATGTTGTCCCTCCAAGCAGCAGAGAGAGCACGACAGTTCTAGAATAAAAGAACTTGCAGGAATGCATGAAAAAAAAAAATCTCAAAACATGTTCTGTGAAGGATCAGTCACTCCATTGCAAGGGAGTCAAAATGTCATCCAGCAATTTTTTTGCTTTGTTTTGTTTTTAAATCTAGATGGCAAAATCTCATGGGAAAAAAAAAAAAAAAAAAAAAAAAAGGGATTAAGGAATCTGGAATAGTTGTTAAAAAAAAAAAAAAGAGTAGGACTAACTTGGAATGTCAATCTTCATCTTTTCCAATTTGAAAAGCAGAGCTATCCTACCCATTATTACCTACAGCATCATACAAATTCTTCTCTAAAATGATTATGGTAGTAGCTACAATTGGATTTAGCCAACCCACAGCATTGCCTTTACTATGCTTCAAAAAGCAGGGCAGTAATTCCCACAGCAAGACTCCCCTAAGGAAAGTAACAGTTACCACCCACTCAGGTTTATTGGAATATGACTAAAAAATATACACACGACTTTACACAGAATTTTTTCACTCAAGCATTTAAAGAAATCACACAACCTAGAGGCAATGTGCCATTCTGTCTCTTCCAAAGTTGTTACTGAATGATGAATTCAGATAAGGGTAGGAACACTGCCATTTAAACCAGATCATAGCAAGTATCTACCCTAGTTCACAGATCTCAGAATCAAGACAGTACATTGATTATGTTGCTAAGGGAATGAAAGAGCAGCCCACACTCAGAAGGAAGAAATTACAAAGTAGTTACAAGGTCAAATATACCTAAGAAGACAATGCCACAAGATTCCAGTTAGGTAAGTATAGCAAACACCTTACACCTGGAGGAAGACTATCCAGAGTATATTCAGGAGGAAATAAAAGACTGAGCAGCTGGTATGGACAACAAAACCCTGGAGTGCAAAGCCCTGCAGCAGATCAGACCAGATCTGCAATGGAGGATATCTGGAAAACACAAGTACAGCCTCCCCCTCTGCCTGCCTTGTCTGTGTGGTGGCTGTAGGAACAGCATCCAAGAAAAAACAAATTAATCTCCTTGCAGTTCCAATAGAATCTCCTAGTGTGGCTTATGCAAAGATCATAAAATCAACAGATTTAAAAGCTCAGGGAAAAGGTACCTCAGGAATATCAGCTATGAAAGGAAATTCGGTGACAGGGAACTGCAGATGTAGGACAGAGCAATAGGAGCATGGTTCTGTCACCTTTTTTTTTTTTGAGTGACATGCCCTCAAAAAGGAGTTACTCAACATGTACATTTTATTGCAAAAACTGAAACACGAGAAGGACACAGCAGCTTTCTCCAAACACGAGCTAGCCAAATTATCCTCATAGGAAAGGTCACCGAGATAGACACCTGGAGACCACAGGTCCTCTGGCAGGCATTCCAGCAAGCTGGAAGTGCCGAAGAGTTTAAAGTGATAAACCACACAGACCTCTAGCAACAGAGGAGCAATCAGCCATCTGTTACTGCCATTTTGCAGAAAGCTGAGGTCACTTCAGCTGCAGCCTAAACCAACCAACTCTCAACTCCTGCCAGTGCAGCAGATTTCCAGGGTGAAGCAATCCAGCTTCCTACAAACATTGCTGAGCAAATGCAAGTATTAGTGTTGCAGCAAAAGCTCGAGCTTATCTGTTTGAGGTTTACAAAAAGGTCCAAGAAACAGGCAGTCTTTCTAAATCTTCTGCTCCTTCCACCTTCTACAGAGAAAGGCTGGCCTGCCAGGGACACCACACCACTACCAGTGGTGGTCTACAAGAGGAATAACAGAACAAGCGCAAGCCAAACAAGTTTGTCAGGTGAAGGGGCAGCAGACAGAACTACTGACCCTGAACTCCTTCAATCTTCACCAGATTCAACTTTTTCTCCCCTGAAAGATTCATCCATTTCAGATTTATACTCTCTCCTTCCCAGTAAGCCACCTTGGACATACAGGAAATTTCGTTTCCCAGCAGCTTTTGTTCACTAAGGACAAAACAATCTCAGGCCTATGAAAGATTAACACAGAGCAGGGACACAACCAAAGCTGAGAGGCAGAAATACATCACAGGAACCGTCACGGGAAAAGAGAGGCCATGCTAATTCCCCAAACCTCTGTCATAGAAAACCTTGAAATGCACAGGCAGGAATCCCCTCATGATCTTGCCAATCAGTTGCCAAACTAGTTTGTCAGAAGTCCCTGATGTGCCAGTCAGGAGCAAAGACAGGTGTTGTATACTTGGGTTATTTCTCACATACCTAAGCAGCTTGTAAGAAATGAGCAAGAGCGTGTAAACTGCTCATCCCCTTATGCGTGCATGCACCCAGCAGCTGCAGCTGGCGCCTTGTATGGGGTGCAGCCCACGCTGGCACAGCAGGAGGGGAAATACAGGGAGATAAACCTTACTTAGGAATGCTCACGCACTGTGTTCAGTAGTGTGATAATTAAATCGTTAGTCACATTGACAAGTGGGTGGAAGAGGCTGGAAACGTCTGATGCAGTTCGCTACAGGCAATTATAGATTTACCAGCGATGCATCTGTCACACACAGAGATGGGCTCAGACCCAAGTATCTGCAACAGCTCAACTTTAGCCCATTTCCCAGAAGTAAAACGGAACGAAGACACCAGCTCTGCATCTGCAGTACTCTGCAACAGACCCACTGCCAACCTACCACACGAGAACAGCTGTACGATTTCACACACTCAGATATTCATCCAGGCAAGAACTTGCAGAGGCTAAGCCTTATCCAAAGATCTGGGAATTTCCCTTCTTTAAATGCACCCCGATAATACTAACTGCTTAGGTAGTGTTTATGTGCCCCTAGTCCTGTTCCATGGCTCGTCTTTCTTGGCTACTGCACAACAAAAGCCTTGCAGGCTCAACAGAAATCTGACAGCAGTTTGCTAAATACTTAGGGCTCTCTTCAGTAACCATCTGCCACTCACACAGGACTAACTCATCTTTGCAACAGTTCAGTATTTACGCTGGAGTGCAAACCTAAAATTAATTGCGTTTATCTCAACGAACTAAATTTTACATGGCAGACAATGATGACAAACTGGATCTTGTACTCTGCAACACTATCCCTGTTTCACTATCAGCCTCAAAATCCCTCTGCACAAAGCAGTATAATTAGGAAGTGGCGGGGAAAGAGGACAAACTGCAACCAGTATTAGAGATGGTCTTGCTTACTATGCTGGTTCCACTCCACAAAGAAGCCTGTGCAAGACAGTACTTTTCCTGAGTCCTGAGTTCTCAAATTCTTTAAAAATTAACTGTTGCTAAAGAAATCCAAAGGTTTGCAGGGGGTCTGCATACTTGCTGCTTCCTGTGACAAGTCAGCTTGCAGGAAACAGCAGTTGGCAGGAATGCGGGCAAAGAGGACAGGACTCACGCAGACAACTGAGATGGGTTGGTTTTCCCCAAAGAAATTTTATTTGAGAAAGTTGACAAAGATCCCCCAACCAGTCATTACAGGTGAATCCATACCAACCCCCCCAGCCTGCTCCTCAGTACAGTGGAGATCAAAAAGCAACACCAGAATGATGACAGTGTAACAGACACCTGGGGAAATATATCTTTGCATTCAAGTAAGGATGGGGAGAGGATATCAAAACAGACAAGACGGAAGAGCCTCTTTCTTGCGCTCTCTTTTTTTAAGTTAATATAAAAACAAATGCAAAACTTTTAACAGATGTACAGACTTCAAATTGCAGGACTTAAAAACTACCTTCAAATCACTTCTGTAATTCAGTTCTGTGGCATTGCTGCTGTTCTGCACTGTAAGAGCTTTCAAAAACATACAAGGATAAAATGGATGCAAGGGCAGAGGAGTGGACTTGGGTTCTTAATACGGTTTCACCAAAAAAGGAACAAATTAAAAGCAATCTGAGCAATTGCCAATGGGACTAACAAGTTCAGGCGCTTGGCAATGGCAAAGAAGAGGCAAAGTACAGATGTATTCAGGTGACAGGTCATACTTTCACCCTCTCTCCTATTGCCTCACCCCGGACAACCATTTCCTTCCCAGCAACAGATCAGATTCAGGTCAGAAATTATAAAAACGATGCTTTTTTCCTAAATGGTAGTCTGGGTCCAGGGCTACGACAACTCATTCCTTAGCCATAAGTGTCTAGGCATATGACACAAAAATGCTGTGCTGCTGAACCATTTGCTCTGAGGGAATGCAGAGAAGGTAAAAGAATTATAATCACTGCTTCAAAACTGCCTGCTTTTTCCCAGTCTGGTTTGTTTAACATCATGCCATCTGGACAGCTGAGAAACGATGAGAAGCTGCCCGCTCTCTCTGTAGTACCGCACAGGAGAATAACAATTCTGTTAAGAGCAGACTCCAGCCAGACACAGAATTGGCCTACTGCTATCCTGTACTGCTTTTCTGAGTTCATCCACATTCTTCCAGTAACTCCTCTGCCAACCTACAAAGCAGCCCTTAAACAGTCAGACCTCAAAGCAGGGCACAGGCCCTCATGCTCCACACGAGCAGCAGTCCACCTTGCTTTGAGGTCTCAGCAAAGGAGATTCAGCCAGCTCCCAGCTGGACAAACACTAGACTTTAGTTGAGAAAAGTCTCCTGTTCCATCTAAGACCAAGTTTCCAAGCATAACCTGGTCTTATCTGTTCTGTGACTGTATCTGACTGAGGCCTCTTGTCTGCACAAAAGGCTGTCCCTCACAAAGGTTTTCAGGAAAACTGCTGCATCATTTCAGAACAAGAGAGGCAAATCCATGCTGGAGCAAGGATGGGACCAAGGCTGGACAGCTCGTTTAAGCAAAGTAGGTGGTTTCTTTTCGAGCTCAAACATGTTCTGAAGCCTTCCATCCAAGGCTCCCCTTCCTCCAGGCTGAACCATCACATGCTCAAGTGCCCTGACCTGTCAGCACAAGACACCAGCTCCCACAGGGAGAAACACAGAGGTCCACAACAGGAACCAAACCTTGGACCTCCCTCTTATCCTCAGGCCCTGCTGGAACAATGAATCCTAGTGCTTTGCACTCATCTCCATATATGAGTCTTAGCTCTCAGCTGGTCAGAACATAGAATGCCCTGCTCTGCCCTGGTCCTAGCTACGTGGCACCTGAAGAGTTCAGCAGGGTCAAGCAGCTCAGAGTAACAGTACAGTCACAGACAGAAGGGAGACATCATCAAGATTATAAAAATACAGACAGCGCAAAAATTTGCTGCAGCTGTCATGGAAACATCTTTTTTTTATTTAATCGGTGCCCCAGGAACCCCTAAACCCATCACAACCTCCCCCACCCTCACCATCCAACAGGATTTCACAAGTCCTCTATTGCCTCCAATGTTTAGGCTCCCCTCCCTGTTTAGGGTCCAAGTTCCTGTAGAAAAGCCAGTGGGTATCATCTGTGAGACGGCTCCAGGGGGCCACGGCTGTGTCCCAGCGGTGTGCAGCTGGGTCTGAGAGGGGAGAGAGGAGGACTTGATCCTTTACTCAATTAGTTTCTTGGCCTTGAAGAAGCGACGCAGGTAGAAAACCTGCCAGGTGGCCAGTCCAATGAGGCAGCACATGGAGAAAATGCTGAAGTACAGAACCCGGGTGTTTGTGGACTCTGAAACAGAAAACAAACCATTGTGTGTGAGTCTTACACTGAAAATGCATCTCAAGGGGGCAAAGCTCCCAGGATTTTTCTCTCCTCAGCCCTGCTAAACTTCAAAAGCAAGATATCATACAGCATGATGGCAAGGACACTGAAGCACCAGCAGTACTTGAGAATAAAAGCAGAGGGAACAATGAGAACGATAACGAGATAGAACAAGCTGAAACTATGGTTAATGGGCAACACTAAATGGTACAAAGTAATTCATCCTAGGAATGGAGGCAGAAAGGAATTATTTCTAGAGCTCTGACACATGATATGCACTGACTGCTTCAGAGGGAGAGATATACCAGCAGGTTTCCCTTACCAGGAACAGAATAGGCAGAGACCACTACAATTGCTTGATCTCCAAATGCTGTCCTAGTAACACATTCAGCAGAAGTAAAGGGTCTCAGAGCCCCATCCCTCTGAAGGGCCACATGATCTCATACCATTTGTGTCTCTCATCTCCTCTTCTCGTTTCTTCATATAGGCAAAGTCATTAACAATGGACTCTGAAAGGTCTTCCAGCCGCCTCAATTCTACTTCCAGAGGTTTCAACTTCTCCACTTTAGCAATCTAGAAAATAGAAGAGTAAGGCAATCACTGAGCCAAAACCAAAAGCTCCCACGTGAGATTTTACTCCCAATTTGAACCACTCCTCCTCACATACTACAGATCTGGGTCATCCTTCCCCTAGGGAAACGCCTCTACAAACCAGAAACTACCATTGCATAAAACACTATCACTTCTCCCACCTGTTCTCTGAAACACACTCTCTGCTACTCCTACACAGCTGAGGAGCACAGTGTGCATACAAGCACATTTCTTCCTTATTCGGCCTAATGTTAGCTTATTCACAGTTGGCTTCTGAGGAGTGGGTAGAAGAGGGTGCCACATGACTAAACCCCCAGTGAATAGAACTCAGATAGACTGAGATACAGGTGACTAACTCGCATACGACATCGTGCTATAGGCTCACAGGACATTAGTACCCAGACTCATTTTGCTAACTGCTGCCACACGCCCCAGAAAGCTCCGGCAGGCTGATTCCCAGTAGTAGCAGTTTGATTACACCCACAAGAGCTCAGGGTTTCACTTAGATTGACAGTCTCCAGGGTTGCGTGCTCTTGGTAGGGATAAGGCAGCCAGAAAGTGCTCTATCTGCCTCCAACCACCAGGTGGCGCTGCTGGCATGCTTAGGGGGCGGGCAGGCTGCCTCTGAAGCCCTCGGAGAGGAAAAGTCACTTCCTTTCCTAGGAGCTGGCTTTGTAACACCGTGTGCCCCCAACTCACAGATCTGTATCCCAAAAGGAAAAGTCCACCAGACAAAAATGATTGACGGAGGGAAAGATCTTCCTTAGGAGGAGGCACTGAGGGAGCTGGGGCTCTTTAGTTTGGAGAGGAGGAGACCGAGGAGTGACCTCATTCATGTTTATAAATATGTAAAGGGTGAGTGCCAAGAGCATGGAGCCAGGCTCTGCTCGGTGATCCCCAGTGACAGGACAAGCGGCAATGGGTGGAAGCTTAGGCATAGAAAGTGCCCTGTAAACATGAGAACATTTTTTTTCACTGTGAAGGTGACAGAACACTGGAACAGACTGCCCAGGGAGGTTGTGGAATCTCCCTCTCTGGAGATATTCAAGACCCTTCCAGATGCATTCCTGTGTGATCTGGTAGAGGTGATCCTGCTCTGGCATGGGGGTTGGACTGGATGATCTTTTGAGGTCCCTTCCAGCCCCTAACATTCCATGATTCAATTGGAAAGCACAGTCCACAGCAGCAACTATTTAAAGTTGAATATGGAAGCACATGTCCCTGCCCTGCTCCTGGCTGCAGTAAAATCCACGACACAAGGACATTGCTGAGAGGAAGTCAACTGCAATTCTTGCCACTGCTACAGCATAGGATGTGGCTCACTCGGGCTCTTCTGCAGTATTTGTCACTATTACCAACAAACAACAGGCCCTCCTTTCATGAAGGCCAAATGTGTCCCCAAGGGGCACAACAAAAGATGAGCTACAGAAAACCTGCGGCTCTCCGCAAGTCTCACAACCACACAGGATTACTCAGACATAAGCCGCAGGACAGCATCCTTCAGTGGTCCAGGTGCTGACACACAGGCAACAGGGTGCTCAAAGTGAAGACCATCCCTGAAACTTCTAGAGGCAGCTGCCAGGGTGTCACAGCCCATCTGAAGAGATGCTCGTGACCAAGCCAGTGCTAAGCTAATCAGCCATTTGACTGAAGGGTCTTCACATGACACGTGTATCCTGGCAAGCTGCAGGCCATCAAGCAGTCATCTGAGGATTTTTATGCTGAGATGAGCTGTATATTACAGCTTTGCCAGCACAGCAGTGTCAATTTTGGAGTGTGTTTGTGAGGAGGGGTAGGAAATGGGATATCAAACCCTTCCTGCTTTCTAGCCAGTAGTTATACTCAGAAAACCCAGCAGCCTGGACACATTACCTGACAGTAGCTTTGAAGGAAAACGGGCACCATTGCAAGTGCGCTTATGGCCCAAACTCTGCTAGTACAATGTCTCAGGCAGCTTTACTGACAAGCTAACCCAGTATTGACTGTCTCTGTTATATTCCTGGAGGGCACTCTTCTTCACTCACAGAAGGCTACAAAGGTTCCACTGGGGAAAAAAACTATGCCCTTCCTGCTCCATCCTGCATCACTTCAACTGCTCTTAATAAGCGTAGCTACAAGCATCCAACAGCTACTTTTAGTCCTGCAAATACATCAATATGCACATCCTGGAATCTCTTGCATCCATACTGAAGCCCACGTGCAAAGATGCTCCAAAGGAGTTTTGCAAAAAGCCCACCAAGCAGTTGGGATGGTGGGAAACCATCATCCTAGAAGGAACATCTGGACCACCAGAACAACCAAGACGAGAGCTCCACTGAACATTCTCATGGAACACTCAAAGATTTCCTAGTATAGAAAGAGATACACTATAGTGAAGGACTGACAAGTAGCTGATCTGGAAAGGAATCTAGATCATCAGACTTTCTTGGTGCACTCTGAAAAGGCTTTTATACTTTTTGCTACCTCCATTCCTACTTACCAGATGAAAAAAGTTATTACTCCCTATCCCAGAGAACTAAGGAGTGCCAGTACCATAGTTAGGTTTTATAACTCAGTTCACTCTCCCAGTTGCTTTGCTCCACAAACATCTGAATCTAGTTTATGAAACTAGGCTTGGACATCACCGCTCCTCTCACTCCATATATCCATCCACATGTACATCAGTATCAGTGACTGTCACTCAACTCCCTGCATCAAGTCTTCTTGCAGAAATGAAAAAAGAACTGGGGAGGAAGACAGGTCACTGGTATGTTACAGTAGATGAAAATCACAAGCAAAAGGCACAACAAAGCAGCAATTCCAGGAGAAAAATCTGAACAGCAGTCCTCCCCTCTAGGGTCTTACAGCAATCTGTCAAGTCAGTACCCACAAACGCTACAACTACCTGGGTAAAGATGATGAAAAAGAGAAAACAAGCTGCAAAGCACTGTGGCTAAGCATCTGTAGCAGCTGTACAAAGAGTAAACTAGCTGAAGTCCTCTGCAGCCACACAGCTCAACAAGGCTTGTCACAGCCTACCGCTCCAAGAGTCCTCACAAGTCACAGATGCTTGTCAGTGTTACCAAGATCTGCATTTGGTATCAGGTGGGATTGCAAGTGTCATTTTTTCTTTTCCACCAATCTAACTACACTGTCAAGCATAACAGATATTCTGATTCCCAGTTCTATCAGTACAACCAGTGAGCACGTAAACATGCAGACGTAACAGAACCTTTCTGCATAGGGACAATGCTTCTAGGTACCACTCAGAGTGTGCTGCAGGGTTGTATTTAAAGAGATTATCTAAATGCAGTCACCATAATCCTTCCATTTATGCTCTCAGGGAGTCATCCCATAAGACTGCAACATCTTGTAATCCTTCAGTAGTTGACTGCCAGACAGTTGGCCCAATGATTGCCTTGCTCTTCCCTGACCAGTGCTTTCTAACTCTCCATGCAGAACGTGCACTAGATTGACATCAGCAATGATTGCTCTGCTGCTCCCTAACCAAGGAAGTGGATGCAGTGACTGCTATTCCACAAGTCTGGCTCTTGAGTTTAAGAAAGCTATGTCCTGCTGAGATGGAAAGGTTTAGGCTTTGTGCCTATTTACAATGCCACACCTTCAAACCAAACACTTTACACCAACTACTACTCTGCCAAACACTTTTACACAGATACATTGCCAGTTCTTAGACATGCACAAGGACCACTTCAGGACTGTTGAGCCAGTACATCTTACAGTGAGCAAGGTGAGAACAGTAACAACACAACTTGACCTTTAGGAGGATCTCATATTAACCTAAAATGCCCTCTGCTGCTAGGGCTGGGGAAACTTCACATCTCAGTCTCTTGTTGGCATCTAATGCCTATGGCCAGAAGTTAGGTCATGCTGTCCTAACAAAGAAATTCACACGTTAGGCCTCAGTTCCCAGAGTACAGAATTAATTTTAGTCGACGTCTTTTTTTCTTCCTCCCTTAACACACAAAGCTTCACAGGAATTGTAGGCTGCAGACAAGCTTTCATCACCACTGGGAAAACAGCTTCCCATCATGAGCCCCAGATATACAAATGGTGTCACGTGAGTGCTGGGAAAGGGGAGCCTGCAGTGCAGGCAGCCAGAGGACATACCTCCTCGTAGTTCTTTGCTTCAACTCCATGCTTCATATCCAGAATCACGAGCTGGTCCGGCATCCTCCCTGTTCCTGGAAGCATAATGAAAGGATTCATTGTGCAAAACATTCAGCCTGCCAGGAAATCACCAGCCTTCCCCACCACTGAGGAAGAACTCACAACATCCCTCCCCTCCTTCCATGTCTGCAGCTAACTGTGGAGGCAGCACAGTCCAGCCTAAAAATACAGAGACTTCACAATAAATCCTGGCTGAAGGAGAGCCTCCTAAAGATAATGAGAACAAGCTGTAACTAAAAGTGCTAAGTGCATGTAGGATGCAAATCTGTAAAAACTGCAGAGGATTAGAAGATGAATACCAGCTGCTATGTGACAGCCTGGCGAAAGACAAGCCACCAGAGGGACAAACATTCAACTGTAAAGCCCACGTTCCTCCTAGTGGGAAGTACATCAGGCAGCTTGTCAAGGTTACTGGGGTTATAAATGATTCTACATGCAAAGGAGCAGGAGGTAAAATGTTCTGATTGAGCAGCATGGCATACAGGGACTACTGACCCTCACATGCTGCAGTTTCTGCAGAAACAAAAGCAATGCCTTCCCCAACACATCTTCTCAGGGAAAGAACAGCTCAGATATGAGAGCTGCTCTGCTAACACAAGCCCAGGGACGGCAGAATCATAGAATGATAAGGTTGGAAGGGACCTCAAAGATCATCTAGTTCCAACCCCCTGCCACAGGCAGAGACACCTCCCACTAGTAAAGGTTACTCAAGGCCTCCTCCAACCTGGACTTGAACACCTCCAGGGAGGGAGCAGCCACAACCTCCCTGGGCAACCTGTGCCAGTGCCTCACCACCCTCACTGCAAACAACTTCCTCCTAACATCCAGTATCAATCTCCCCTCTGCCAGTTTAAACCTACCGCCCCTTGTCCTGTCATTCCAAGACCTTGTCAATAGTCCCTCCCCAGCCTTCCTGTAGGCCCCCTTCAGATACTGGAAGGCTACTCTAAGGTCCCCTTGAAGCCTTCTCTTCTCCAGGCTGCAGAGCCCAAACTCTCTCAGCCCAAACTGTCCTCATAGCAGAGCTGCTTCAGCCCTCTGATCACCCTCGTGGCCCTCCTCTGGACCCACTCCAACACTTCCATGTCATTCCTGTGCTGGGGGTTCCAGAACTGCACACAGTACTCCAGGTGGGGGTCTGACGAGAGCAGAGTAAAGGGGCAGAATCACCTCCCTTGCCCTGCTGGCCACGCAGACTTCTGACACTGGGAAAGCATCACTTCAGAGAATGGTTATCTGGAGCTGCACAAACAGTGAGCAGAAGGCAGCTGTGGTCAGCAGCACAGTAGGTAGTTCTTAAGTCTGTAACCCCCAAGGCAGAGACACCTATGGCTAATAGCATCTTTTAACTGCTACAAACTGTCACATCTGAGAACATACACAAGAAGAAAAAAACTCAAACATACAGAACGGACATAGAAGATACCCTAAAGAATGTAGCAGCATGTCACAACTGACTTCACATACCACTATACCACCCACCAAGGAAATGTCTGAACATACACATGCCCAAATTCCAACACTTCGGGGCATGCAGTTATCCTCAGCTGGCTGCTAGCAAAACACAAGGTCTGAATTCACTTACACTTATGAATTTCATCATCTTTATCCAGGAGTGCACTCAATACTCACACTCTGCCTTAGGAAGTTGCCAGGTGGACACTCCATCAGTCCACAAGTCAATTTAATGTACAGGCCACACCAGGTCACTCCAGTCAGAGCTAGGACAATACTCCAGATACAACAGCCCCAAATTTTTTACCCAGTGAACAGCTCCTCCAACACCAGAGCAGTATCACCTCCACCTACTTCTGGCAGAATACAGAATAACCTACTGAAAAGGTGTATCAACTACAATGTTTCTTGGGGTTCTTGAGGGGTAGAGAAGCTCAAAACTCAAACCTGCTACATAAGAACCCAATGCGCAAATCAGGATTAGGATTGGCTTTTTTGTCTGTTTTCTTACAAAAGCCCAGTTACTGTAAAAACAAACTTTCAGATCCAGCACTTTTCTTTGACAGGTTGTATCAAACAACCCAATGCTCCTTTCTCCATCAAGTTTTGACTGCTTATTCCATACATATACCAGCACGCCTGAGACTGACAGGTAGGACAGCCAACAGCAGCTGCAGAAGGCAATTCAAAGCACACAATTCAGTGAGAGGCTTTTTTTACAGCAATTTGGGTGGAGATCTGAAGCTTCCAGGAAGCCACGAGAAGGATGGAAAGGGCAGTGAACAGGAGAACAAAACTGGAAGGATTAATTTGTCAGGCTGGAAGGGCAAGCTGCCAAGAGCCAGTAAGAAAGCAGAAAACTTAGAGTTGCTGGGTGAAAAAGGACAGAAAGCAGACATTTTGCAAGAGGTTAGTGTTGTCAGGGACCATTCTGGAAAAACTCAAGCTGCTCTTCTAAAAGTTCAGTGGGCCCAAGGCACTACATAGCTCCCCATCCCCAGATAGTGGCCTGGTAACTCCCTGGTCCTCCTGCAGCTAGGGCTCACCACAGCAGCAAAGAGAAAAGGAGTTAACTCCCTGAGATCTTACACTAAATCAATAGCTACACTCCCCAGAAGGTCTTCAAGAGATCATCTCACATGAGCACAGAACTGTTCCTGAGAGATTTGTGCTGCTCCTAATTTGCAAAGTCACTGAGAAAACAGGATGGTTGAACAGGATGCAAAACACCTTTCCCACATAAATTCCAGAAAAAAATGAGCCATAACACTCTTAAGAAAAAAAAGAGATAAAGATTAGTACATAGGAAGTGCCCTACAGGGAATCACGTAGCACAGGCTGGGCTGTTCTCAAGAGACTGGCACACAGTGTGAGAATAAGTGTGCCTGAGAACAGAGCACTGGTAAGGAAGACAGGACCCTTCCAATCTTGGGAGAGGGGAAAAAAAAGCCTGCAAACACCCTTAGCTCCAAGGAGCACCCTAAGAACTCCTCCACTCAGATAAGGTGGACCTTCTAAACAGGATCTCCTCCTCGCTTCCTCTTCCTCATTTCTGTGGTTACGGATTGTGAAATCCCAGTTGCTTAGACTCTTCAGGTCCCAACGGCTCTTAATTTCCTCTATCAACTGTTTTTCTCCTTCAGTGCTCCACCAACATCCTCCTTGGCTGCCACACTACAAGTCCTGACCACCTATTGGTGAGACTGTGGAAAAAACCAATAACCCTCTAAAGAGAAACATGGAGATAAACCAGCACTTGGTCAGTTCCCTCACTCCCATACTGACCTCGCAGAGGAAACAACACACTTCCTTGTGATGTGTGCTGTGGTTACTTCTTCCACAGTACCTTAACCAAGTCCTGCAGATGATCGGGCCTCACAGTGACACCTCTGTTACTTCAATACTTCCTTAATCTCCAGCATAGGTATGGGAAATCTGGAGATACTCATCACATGGCACCTCTCTTCAGCAAGGAATTTGGGTGTCTGGGTCCACACCAGAAAACAGCAGCTTTGAGGCCCCCTAAGACAAAGATTATCTCCAGAAGATAACTCATCTGTTCAACTGAACAGCTATAGATTCTGGTACCTCAACACCTCACTGGTCACTGGACAGAAGATGGACTTTAAAACATTTTACTCTCATCAGTACTGAAAGTTTTAAACAAAACTTGCAACAACACAAGGGAGCCAGGAAACAGGCATCTGCTACCATCAAAAGAGCTACAGTGGACTCAATGTAGGTAAGAAATTTCTAGTTGCACGCACTGAAATAGGAGTCCAGGCACAACTAAAGAAATAAATCTTTCCTACCTCAATGTGTGGTCACATGAAAGCTATGAAATGACTTGTGGGACTATCTGGAGACATCCCAAACACCCAGGTGTTGCATAGTAAATAGCATGAGTCCCAGATGAGTCACTAGAGCCTGCATGTCTCAATGTGTTACACTGCATTTGGAAGCCCTGCCGCTGGAGTGAAATAACAGCATTTGGGGTCACTGCCTTATCTGTAGAATACTACAAAAGAGGTGTTACAAGCTGCATTCTTCCCAATTCCAGCAAAGAAGATAGCCTTCTGTTTCTAGAAAGTTCTCTTCAACTTACAAACTATTTGTATCTCATACATGGAGCAGAAAAGCAAAACATCTTATGTCTCCATAGATAGGAGGAATGCTGCTAGTGATTGCCCTGTGAAATGCTCTGGGATCTTTTAAGACCTAAGAGCCAGGTCCAGGGAGCAGAACTGTCACTGGCTACAAAAGGATGTGAGCACCTACAAACTTGCACATGCTCATACCACCACCAATGAGACTAGAGGCCAAGTGTTGGCTGTTTTCAGCACGTTTCTCCTGAAGTTGAGCCCAGGCACTTAAAGCAGCACGTGCGTCACACCCACAGGAAACCAGCCACAGCGCTCCTTAGGCAACCATCTCTGCAGAGCAAGTGCAAGGCTATTCTGCTCATTTCCCCTTCCCTTTATTGACCACTTACAGTAGTTGGGGATGCAAACTAAGGCTACATTTCCTATGTACAGACACACTCCCCAGCCTCAAAAAAATGGCTGATAAACTAATGTAGGATTGCTGACAACTACACATTGTGAAGAGATCACATTCCACCAAATGTTAAGAGTTAATCAGCTGGGTAAAAAGACAGGGTCCTGCAGATGAGGGCACCCTGCTCTGTCCTGACTGAAAGATGAGAAGCATGAAAATGGAAAAAAAGGTATGGTTTGCTCCCCAGTAGAGCTGCTCATTGCAACTGTGGTGACCTCTGTGGGATAAATGTGGTGACCTCTGTGGGATAAACACACGATTCCCTTTTCAGAGGAAACTCCAGCCACAGATGATTACTTAACTTCAAATGCAACACCAACAGCAGATATTCTGCAGTGAGACTCCTCATGATCTCCTGGAGTCCATCTTTAAAAGTCAAACTTTTCTGTGGACCACACTCATAATCACTTTATTCATACCCCTAATGCACACATCTATATGAACTTGTTCAGAATCTAAAAGCAGCCAACAGACCTTCCACTTCACTTACCCACAGGAAGCTTGCTCTCAAAGCATGCCTCAAACATATCATAGTCTTCAGTGGTGAAAGCAAACTTGCCCTTAGTGGCATCCTCCTTGGCATACAGGATGTGCCCAGCTGAATCAGTTATCTGTAAAACACAACAAGGGTAAGGAACGCCATGTTTCACCGCCTTAGGCTCATACTGCCTGTCTATTTGGGAAGAGTTCTTGTAGCAATCCCTTTGGAGCTGCTGCATTCTCCTTTCATCTTTCAACAGTTTCCCTCCTTTCTCACAGCTATACCAACGCCTCTTTTCCTCAACCTCATGCCAAAAAAGTCAGAGCGTCTGTAAGGTAATTACTGACTTTTGGATTAAACAAAAAAGAACTCCATCTAAAAAAAAGCAACCAACAAACTCCAAAACCACACCAATTCCTCTTCCTCCTACAACCTCTGAATATAGTCTACATTTAGGAACTCCAGCTGAACCAATCTGTTGTTCATTGCCTTCTTTTTTTCAAGCAAAATTCATACATTTCCATAGCAACAGAGGAATGGAGAAGTCTTATGAGAAAAAGACTACTCATTCCCTAGAAGATGGAACAGAGAAGCACACATCTATTCCTCCAGAAATAAGCCACCAACACAGCCCTGAGTTATACAAGGTTTGGATACCAGGATCCATTGAAGTGGCCACTGCAGAGCACAATTCAGACTATACAGACAGACTAATGACTGCTTTGTGTTAAATCTCTGAAATAGTAGTAAGAACAGGCAAAAAACACAGAAGATCTAAAAAATGCTTAACCAGAGTTTAAAAAAAAAAAAAAAGACAGACATATATCATAAAAGAGACTTCAGAATCATTGTGCTTGACTAATAACTCCAGTTGAAACAATGACCCTGGAGACCAGAGAAAAAGAAACTAAGGTGCAACAATACAGCATAAAAATCAAGAGTGTGTATTCCACAGGAACACTTCCGCATCTCTCTCAACTCTGTCCTTTGACAGGTAGGCCTGAAAAAGCAGGAGTGCTAAAGTTGTAAGCTGTCTTTGGAAGTCCTGGAGTGAGGAGACTACAAAGCTAGGGAACAATTTTAAAGCTATCTAAAGATTGAAGCACACAAAACAATTTGTGATGTGGGAAAGGTTTAAGTCCCTTTACTCCACCTTAGAAGAGAAAACCAGAGTCATTTCCCAGTACAAAGGCCATACAAAAGGGCTACTTACGCCAAATTAAGGAAAACACTATTTTCTTTACTCATATTAGAACACCTAATTGGGACAGTACTCACTCTGGTGAGACCATGCCTCAGCATTGTGTTCAGTTTTGGGCACCTCATTACAAGAGGGATGTCAAAGTTCTGGAGACAGTGCAGAAGAGGCCAACTAAGCTGGTGAAGGGCCTGGAGAATAGATCTTATGAAGAGAGACTGAAGGAGCTGGGACTAGTTAGTTTGAAAAAGAGGAGGTTGAAAGGAGACCTCATCACTGTCTAACAGCTACCTGAAAGGACATTGTGGAGAAGTTGGTACTAGTCTCTTCTCAGAGGTAATTAGTGGTAGAACAAGAGGGAATGGCCTCAAGCTATGACTGGGTAGGCTTAGACCAAGTATTAGGAAAAAAATTTTCACAGCAAGAGTGGTCAGACATTGGAATGGGTTGCCCAGGGAAGTGGTTGAGTCACCAACTCTGGATGTGTTTAAAAGTCATTTGGTGTTTGGGGATATGGTTTATGGTGAATCTTGTAGAGTAGGGTTATTGGTTTGACTTGGTGATCCTGAGGATCTTTTCCAATCTGAATGTTTCTGTGATTCTGTGACACTACTGATGCCACCAACCTAACAGACTGAGAACCCGTATGGACCCTCATGAAAATAATAAAGGATGCTCTCTTAGACAAGAAAAATAATAAAATCTATAAATCCTTACGCCTCAGAGTATATGACATAAGAGGCAAGACTTTAGGACAAGTTTCTTCTGCACAAGAGGTTATTCTGCAATTTTCTGTTACAGGGTTTGTCGTGGCTACTCCTGCACCATATAGTATTTGTCAGCATCCAAGGCCAAGGAGGAGCATTGTTCTCCTGTGATGCAATCCCTGCTCAAAGTTCTACCCACATTCAAGTGGCCAGCAGAAACAAGCACAGCTGCAGTCAGGCACAGGCAGTTGCTGTGCCATCACAAACCCTTGAACACAAGCCACCAGGCTACTGGAAGCACGCAACGTGAGTTAGCTGGCCCTACTGGAGTGCTGGATGTCTGCATCTGATGATGGAGACACCGTGTAAAAGCATGTGTTCTGGCCACCATACAGTGCACACTACTGGATGGAGTGGTCCCGATTAACCAAGTTGCTAGCCTTATCAGGATGGTATCACATAACCTGCACACTGGGTTCTCCACCCCAAGAAATGGTGACAGGAACACAGTACAGAAAGCTCTCCAATGTCCCTATTATTTTGAGTGTTAGTCCTTTAGGGCTTTGCAGACATCAGAGCTAATCTTTAGCTGGAGGATATTATGCACTTTGATCCATTTTTGCCCTTTGCAGCTCTGGCAACAGCCTGCACATGAACAGGATTCCGGACAGTGAAAGCTCTGCTATCCGCTTTCATCAAAGCTGAATAGCATTACCCAAATCAGCCCAAAACACTGCCCATTCATCTGGGCCTGCGGGGGTGGCAGGAGCTGCTAATAGCCCAGCCAGAACACTTGTGGAGGAGTGGACCTGAAAGGGATTTTTCATGCTATTCTAACGTTATTTACGGTAATGCAATCCCCTACAGACAGGGCATTGTTTGCCCTTGACCAACGGCCTGACAGTTCCCCAAACCTCGTGCCCTGACAATGGGGTACAGGCACGTGGCTGGGCCCGAGGGAGACCTCAGCCACCCTGACGCAGCCCCTTGGAAGCCAGCTGGCAGAGCCCACAGATTCCACCAAAACAGAGGGTGCCACTGTTAGTGATAGGGTATCACACACACACAACTTAGCTCACCGGCAGGAACTGAACTGAGCGAGGCCAGAATTAACTGCACACCTCGTACATTCGGGTGCCTGATGCAGGGGACCAAGGCAGACCCTACACTGCAGAAGCAGAGACCATCTGCAGATGCAGTGTCCTGATCTAACCTTTCCCACACAGACACAAAGAGAAGGTATGTATCTAGTAGACGAGCTATGGCACTTACACAAAGCCCAGCACATTGGGAGGCCACAATACACCTGAGCAGTAAAGAAAGCAAAAACTGCATAAATCATTATTTCTTCTGTGTAGCTTTCCAGAGTAGTACAGGATTAATTCTCATATTGCAGAATATGAGAATTCAGAATAAACTAGAACTTCCATGAGCAGTCCTAGCTGGATACCAGGTTGAGCAGCAAGGCAAGCTAAGACCCAAGTATGGGAGTCATTACTTCACCACCTCCCTAGAGAAGCCCTCTGTCACAGAAGCAAGTTCTGAAACAGATTGTGGAGACAGTTGACCTAAGAGTGGGGAACCAGAGAACCAGGAGGCTTAATCACCAAGCCATGAGAAACGTATGGTAACTTGATACATGCATCTTACCATGCAAATACCACAGCAACATTTAGATGTATTAACGTTGCTTGGCTCTGCCTGTACACAGACCAGTTTCATTAGAAACCAGATCATTAAAAAAGGCAAGACTCCAGAAATAGCTTTTTGTAGCCACGACAAAGCACAACTGCCAATAACCCAAGGCTGTCTGGGGTCTGTAGGCAGATGTTGAAAGGGCAACTTGATTTCAGGAGACCTCCAATACTCACTCAATGGCACTGGGCTCAGACTTTCTTGAGAAGACCATTCTGTCCCGGTTTGCATGCTTTACTTCTGAAGCTGTTGGGAACTCAGTCAAACTTAAAATACAGACAGAAAGCTACTGTGAACTGATTGCATAGTAATAGACCTTACTCGTCCAGGTGGGAAATTTGAAGAAAGCTTAGAAAAGGCAGAATGGAGACAGAATTAAAGTGAAGCTGTTGAAGTTTTAATGCTTTTAATGCACCTAGTGGTGCATTAGTCACATATACTCTGCTGACTATACTACCTAAAGGTCCTTTACAGTAATTTTCTTCCCTGGACCAAACACAAGCCTCCTTAAAATCCACGTGAGCCACGATGCACCAAGATGGGAATAGCCATTCTGCGTACCAAAACCTGGTTTCTAAACGCCCAGCTTGTCCTTTCCCTGCTGCTCCATCTCGCCGTGCCCGGCCTTGCGCGGGAGGGAGCCCTTGGAAAGCCACGTCACCTTCTTTCCTCCTCACACGATCTCTTATCGCAGCGGCCCGCCTCGCCTTCGGTGGACGGCTCACGTGGTGACTAGCGGGACGCGCCGCTGCGATGAGATCTTTGGGAGCAGAAAACCTGTATTTGGCTCAAGCCGAACCTCTTCCCCGCTCCCTCGGGAGCCGATGCGCAGACGGCAGAGCTCTGGCCGAGCTGGCGGTCCCTCGCACGAGGCGGGTCCCGCCCCATCCCTGCCCGATGCGGCGCACGTAGGCGGCCAGGCCGGCTGCAGACCCACGCGGGGATTGCTGTCACGCGTGGGAAACGTCACTCGCACCCCGCCCCGCCCCCGCACGGCCGGGTAGGCGGGGTCACACAGCCCAGCACGGCCGGCCCTCCGCCCCCCAGCCCCGGCCTGTGGCGGGGGCCCTGCTGCGGCGGGGCCTCTGCCGCGGACGCACCTTGAGGTTGGCGGAGGGTCCAGTGGAGGAGCCCGGTGGGGCGCCGATCTCGTACTCGCCCGTGACCAGCGTGTCACGGTGGATCTCCTCTCGCAGGCACTTCCGCGCCTTGCCCGGCAGCTGGAAGGAGATGGGCCGCGCTAGGCCCACCAGCAGCAGCAGCAGCAATAACGCCAAGAACGGGGCCTGCCCCAGGCGGGGGCGGCCGGGCAGCGGCAGAGGCATGGCGTCGGCTCCTGGTGCGGCAGGCCGGGCCTCCGCCTCCGCCACACGTGACCAGTGCCGCCGCCTGCGTCACGCCGGGGCGGGGCCGGGGCGGAGCGGCGTCCCACAAGCGCTGCGCTACGGCGGGTTCGGTGCGTTTTGTTCTTGTCTGCACTGGTGGTGGGAGCGTATGCGGCTTAGCCCTTCGAGTGGGCTGTGCAATAAGTAATGGTTAATGCCATTAATTCATGAATAATGGCCGATAGTGATTCATGGTAACTTCTTCGGTTAAAGAACTGAGACATTAGGAAAAGATTGAACCGTGCTGTGAGGCAGAGAGGCGTGATGGGGATTCACACAAGAGGTGTGAATTTCTTACAAATTACTTACAAATTACAAAGCATCTTCACAAATACTGCACAACATCAGCAGAGGTATGCAAGTGGGTTTGACAGGAAATAAAATCGTGATGATTTTTTAAAGATAGGAGTAGTTTTTTTCTCCCTCTGTCCAACTCGCATCTACATTTGCTCTTTTTTCTCTTAGTCTATTTTACTGTTTAGGAACACCATTAAGTAAAAACCCCAGCCAGGTCTGGATCACTGCTTCCTCTGGCAGCATGCACTGCCAGCCTCCCTGCCTCAAGGACCCTGGGACCGTCACTGCCAGAGAGAAGGTGCATAACTGGCAGAGCAGAAGCAGCTTTCCCTGCACAGGAGTACAGGCAGAAGAAGATTTCCCAGGTGTCTGATTATAATCACCACAGCTGCAGTCAGCTCCTGAGATCAGCTGCAAGTGTTCAAGTGATACATAAGAAGCAAGAAGTAAGAAATAGAGAGTGGCATTTCTAGAAAATAAAAAAACTTTTTTTATCAGCTTGTGGGTGGGGGGGGTGGAAATGTGATACCATTGTTTTGCTCTTATTTCTTACACATAAGCAGTCCTCTCTCTCTGGGTAAAACATGTCTTTAGTGTCAAGCAGTAACTAGGAATTGGTATAAACTTCAATCTGAAGAGGCTTAAAGCAGCAGACTTAATGCCTGGATGTCTTATTTCTTACACGTAACCAGTCCTCTCTCTCTGGGTAAAACATGTCTTTAGTGTCATGCAGTAACTAGGAATTAGTAAAAACTTCAATCTGAAGAGGCTTAAAGCAGCAGACTTAATGCCTGGATGTGACCTGTCTTAATGTGCACATGAACATCATAGCCAGAGCACTTCAAGAACAGTTCTGTACATTCACATCCTTGAGCTCATATTTACTGAGACAGTATGATGGAGCCCTCCATATGAAGGAACAGAAACTAAGCCAAACCGTACAGAGTTGGAGTGACCTCCATGCTTAGAAGGAAATGAAGTGAACCTTACAAAAAACCTTCCCAACATTAGACCTTTGCCCTTCATACAAATGGCGCTTTAGGGAAATAACAATTTTCCTTAGCAGAGAATGTCTCTTTTAAGTAAAGGTCAACTGTGTTCAAATATTCAGTTTACTATTTTACTGCAAGCTCCAGTTTATTGTTTGAAATAGGGTCTATCATTGCCCTAGGGGCAATAGGGTCTAACATGGTTGTTTATTGCACATTTCAATACATCTTTATTCTTCTGGTTGTTTCAAAAACCTTTCCTTACTTAGACAATTAAATTATTTGCTAACTTAACCTTAACAAAATAAATGTTTAGCTCTTTTTGCAATATCTGAAAGTGTATTTGCACAATGAAAAAAAATCTTTCCACTGCAGCACTTCCACTTCCAAAAATCTTTCCACTGCAGCAGAAATAGGTATTATTTTGCAAGCTGTAAGAAACATAGAGTACTAGAATCTGAAGATATGAAATGCTGTAATGCTGTATCACAAAATTCCTGACAAAGCGTGCGCAGGACAACAAATCTCTCTGTGCAGAACATTCCTCATACCAATTACATGTACCCAGCCTTCTAGCACTTGTAAAACATTCAATTGTGCCTTATTTTCTGGGTAAATATCAAAGAAAATGCCTCATTTGTGCTAAGATAGCCTCATTTTCTACAATCTAAGTGTGAAGTCAGCCATCAAAAAGCAAATATTTAACTGACTACAATCCCTCCCTATTGTGGCCATTTTGTCACAGTACATTTTTAGATGAGTTATATTTATGACTGACAAATTTATCCCCCAGTTTCTGTTGTAGCCTTCTCATGCAGATGCATTATACTAGAAGATGCTGTGCAGGCAAGTTCAGATCTAATTATAATACACCATCAGAGATGCTTTAGCGTGTCATGAAAGAAAATAGTATAGAGCTACTGTGAATCTCTTCACAATCCCCAGCTTTTCACTCTTTAAAGCACTTAAATTTGCAGTGGGACAATCTTCCTTGAGTGTGCAAAGTAACTTCTAGCAGAGGGAAAGCGTTTTAAGATCTTTCCAGCTGCAGGTTAAGAAATAACAGTCTTGTAGGGACATGCCTTAATGTTTCCACATAGCAGAGGCTGGCAAAATGAAATACTTCCTGCAATTCTGAAACACTTAACTGAGGAGGAGAAGAGATTGGTAGCTCGTTACACAACTTTCCAGATGAAGCGATAACCTATATTAGCCTTATCTGCTGTGCTCAGCATTATGGGTGCTTGCCAATTAGCTTCATCAGGTTTTCATTCCCACTGCCACTAATCCACAGGCAGATGGGTGTACACCCAAAGTAAATATCACCTCGTTGTCTGCCAATCAGAGTACACTGCCAAAATTTATATAATTTTGTTTGTGTGTGTCTTTTCTATTTCCAAATATCCCTAATTCAGTTTCATTGCTGTCTTGAAAGCAACAAAGACAAGCAGCAATGATTTTTTTTTCAGCTTTCAGCCCTGTGTTAACAAAGGAGCACTGCAAACCTTTGGGTATCTCTGTAGTGGAGGCAGCAACGGCCCCTGAGGAAATTATGCCCTTTCTTATTTTTTTCCCAGCTGACAAAGAGGTTCACAGAGTGTTGGCAGCAATCAGTTTTTGCCATACCAAAATGTATTTTTTAGCTTCAGTAAATGGCATAAAACAACACTAACTTTCTGTCTCCACAAAACAATGGGTATGAATGTCTGTGAATGATATAATTAGTCTTTTTTTTTTACTGTTTGTGCGTCAGCTGCAGTGGCATTTCTGCGTTTTCTTATTTTAGACAATAAAAAGTTGAAAACATTTTCTGCCTAAAAAACTATTCTGGACCTTTATGCTCTAATTGCTTTGCATTCTGCCTTACACCTGGCAATCCATTAGAAGCTATCGAGAAACTTCTGTAAGAGCTACATATGCTTTGTGACCCTAATTGCCATTTTTACTAACCATACAAAATTACTGAGTCTATTCTTCTGGAAAGTGCAAGTTTTTTTTTTCTTTTAAGGGGTTATATTTGAGCTCATTGCTGGAATATAATTATCACAGTCACCACTGTGATCACAATCTAGATAGGGAGGTTATTAATTCAATAAATCAGTAGTAAATAGCCATAAAGCATCACTGTGCTGCTCTGCCTCCCCTGTAATCTGCTCCAGAGACCCCAGGTACCAAGTGCTAGCCATGTAGCTAAAATATCTACTGTTTGGATAAGAGACATGGAACAAAATAATCTTTAAACATCAAGAAGCACATTCCTTTAAGGAGAAAAACTATTGTTACAAGGTATTTATACATATTCTTTTCAATTTCACCTAGTGAACTGGAGTTATTTCTACCTGAAGTAATTAAAACTGCTGGGTAAAAGTGAATTGATTTTGCTTGAAATCAGTACTATGGGGCTGGATCTAAAATATGAGCTCACTTAGGGAAATGAAACTGATTTTCTTCATCTCACAATAGGCTTTGTGATTATTAATCAAAGACAGCTCAGGTTCAATCACATAACAAACCACTTTGAGGAAGTAACCCTTCAATGATACTTCTTCTGGCTCTTCCCAGCATTTTGCCTGCTGACAGTCAAGTTTTTGGCTTTCAAGCAGTAGCCTGGCAGGCTTACAAAGCTCCCTCCTAGCTTTTTGAGGAAACCTCCCACCGACTTTCACCTACTGCCATTCTGAAGCTCAAGGAGAGCCTGTTCCAAACAGCCAGCTCCAGCCAAAGCCCTGCTTCTCTCATAGCCTCAGCAGCACATACTGTTAGCTTCTCCTGCTCCATAGCAGCTGTGTCAGGATGAACCTTCCCAGCAAACACCAACAGAGTTCACCTAGAAATCTCCACCCTCTGCAAGAAGCAGCTGGGTTAATATCTTCTTTCAAACCCCTAGCCTGGGTCCTGTCCTCCACTGACCTCTATGACAAATGCCTCTTCTTAGGGAGGGTAAGCAGCTGCTATTTACATAGGCTTTCAAGAAGCTCAAAGATTTCATTCAATTTTGTTACCTAAGCCATGAGTCTAAAAAAAAAAACAAAACCAAAAACAATGATAGAGGCTTGGAGTACGGTCATGCCTTAACAAGCAAACTCTCCAACATGAAGTCTTTCAGTTGTGAAACCAGCGTAGGCTCAAGGCACTACAAGACAGATTACATTTCAAGGTTTGGGACATAAATTTATAGTTAGTTTTCCTTAAAAGAATAGAACTAAGACCCATCTGATTGAATGCCCATTTCTATCCAATGTCTGTGAAAGTTTTTTTCTTAAACCAATTGCAGTTTTTCATAACTGAAAGCTTATCTGTCACAAAATTTGTCCTCCAGTTGTATCTGATGGGAACACAGCCAACCCCAATCTCAAGGAAGATCACTGCTGAAGCTGTGAGGAGACAGTGACCGAGAAAAGAGCATGAGGAGGTATAAGGAAAAGCTCCCATATGAGTGTGTTTAACTGCAGCTCTTCCCAACAATCCTCAGTTGAGAGGAGTTGTGATTTCAGCTGCATTTTAAAAAGAAAAATTCTGAACTAAATTCTTAACCATGTAGAGAGACCTCCACATGTCAAAAGTAATGTAGAAGATACCCAGAAATTTTTAAAAAAGGAAATATTCTCGTGTAGGCTTTGCACATGACAGCAGTAAGCCTTTACTGCGTAGGAAGCTTGAAGTCTTCTCATTATTCTACTCTGGTGATGATTAAATTTCAGAAAGGTTTGTTACTAGAGGCTGTATTTCTTCAAAGTCTAATTTTAATTATTTTTAACTTCTCAGCTATTTAGCATTTGTATCTGTCTGTTCTCAGATCTTTCCTTCTTATACATAACAAGTAAGTGCGAGGACACTGGAGAGGGAACACCATGACAGGAGAGAGCTTGAATCCCTATTTTAAACAGAAAATTAACATCAGATGTATTTGTGGAGTCACTATTTCTGAATCCTGTTATCCTTGTATCACCTGGTAATGATAAACAGAGGACATTTACACACAGGGATGTTATATATCTCAAAGATATCTTCATTCTAGATGCAATGGAGAGTACCAAGCCAGGTTCTCTCCTGAAGACAACCCTCAATGAATTCTTCCAGACTGATGAGATTTTTTTTTTCCAGCTCAGAATAGCCTTGCTGACTGTTTGAAGAAGAACATTTCCTTCTTGCAACTCATCTGAGTGGTCAGCATCTAACAAACCACCGCTTAATGAATATTACCTCATATATATCAACAACAGTGCAGTTGAAAGCTACTCAAGTTGCCAACTCTTGGGAGGAGGCTTGGCAGCAAAGGCAGCAGCTAGATGGGATGTTTATTGAATGTGTTCCACCAGCTGTGCTGTGTGGTGGCTTGAGTGTTAGATTATAAATATTTCCCCTTGTGAAAAGGGGAAGTTGGCTGGATGAACACTGATTCAGCAGGACATATTCATAGCCTCGGTAGAGATTGGTGTGTAAGAAAGAAGGAATGGGAAGCATTGAATTAAGCCTGGGAAGTCCCCTCTCTCCACAAGCACATGAGGAGAGCACTTATCCCGGGAAGCTAGTCAGCATGGCACGTGGGCAATAGGAATATTAATAACTTCTCTATGGCAAAACTTCTGCAGGGCAGGATGGCTCACCCAAACCGCAGCCTCCACAGCCACTTGGAGCAGATGGGCAACTTCTGCACTGCAGAGTTCCTTCTGCAAGGGAAAACTGAGATGTGGAGTTGGGTTAGGGTGCAGAAGGCACCCCAGACCCCAGGGAAGAGGTAGCTCAGAGATAGTGGTTTTCTCTCTGCTGGCTGCAGGCAAAAAGTCACTCCTAAGCATCATAGCAAAAACTGGTGTGCCTTGCAAGCCTTGCAAGTGCACCAAAGGCATGGCTGACCTAATGGTCATGCACTCAGCATCTGACATGGAGAGTGTTAGTAGAGAGGCCTTTTGGTGAGCAGAACAAGAAAGGCCTTCTAGATGGAGGGAACAGAAGACCATGGATAGCACATGCAGTTGCACATTCTCCTTCTGTCCAACAGCACAGCTAGGAAGGTCAAGAGGAAAGAGCAGTGCAGAAATTACTTTTGCCCTACAGAAGCCTTCCCAAGAGAAGCAGATCATAGGAAAGGTGTCAGAGTGGTGGGATAGCTCTGGAGTTTGTCTTGGTGCTGGCTTTGTGCAAGTGGCTCTGACTCACCAAGGCAATTCTGGAACAGGGGGGTTTCCAGGAGGCAGGGGGCTAAAATCCCCAGGGATGTCAGTCTAGACAGGGTGCTCTTCCCTTTGACCTCATTGAGGGCCTCAGCTTCCTCTTTATGCAAGCAACGCCAGCTGCCAGGACAGGTTATTTTCAGCTACAGAACAGTTATGAAAGAGCAATGTGATGAGGGTTTGAGGAAAAAGATGCTCCTGTTGTAAGTATCCTTTTCAGACCACAGTTGTGTCAGACTGCTCCTTGCTACTGTTCACAGGAAACAATTTTTATTCCTGACATCTTCTAAGAGACTGAGTCTGAGAATGGCTTCATGCCTGATGCTGGGTGAAAGCTTGTAAAATGAGCTCCAATTCCCCCAGGATAACCAGAAGGAAATCCCAGTCATTAAATGTTCCGTCAAGTGACGTAAGAGGGATTGTAAATTAATCTTGCTCCCCATTCATCTCATCCCAGCAGTGATTCCAATAGTAAAAACTAGTTCTCCAGCAAACTCCAGGGGAATCCCAGACTGTACTGTAGTGCTGTCATGCCCTTGCCTGAAATGAGTATGCCTGACATTCAGTGTTCATGTGCTGCTTCTTCCAGCCCTTGAGCTAGTGTGCAGGAGAAAACATGGAAGAGGTGTGAATGTGGTGGAAGCACCAAAGGCTTCCTATATTCTGTGCTGTTGAGCTGCATGACGTTCTCTTTGCTTTTCCAGTAGTTGGTCCACAGCTGCCTCACCTGCCTTTGGTGTCTCATAACTCTTCAGCAACATCCAGCATGATCTGAGGTAAGGTGACATGTGGCTTGTGGGAGGAAACGACATTTTTGAAACCCCCTCTTGGCCCATCTCATCCTTGCTTCTGTCTCTTCTAGTTCTGTCTTCTCTGCTATCTCAGAGGCTTTCTGCTACTAAAAAAATAGTGATTTGAGTAAAATTAAGGGACCAGGTAACCTGGACAACCATAGGATGAATGACCACTGCTCCAGCCAGTCAACAGCACCAGGAGCTCTGCCTGTGCACAGAGTCAGTGGTGTGGGCAGCACCAGGCAGGGACCTGCTCAGAAAAGCATTGCAGGTGTTTGAGGCTGTGCTGGGTCATGTGGATGCAGACACAGCTGTTTGTGGTACTTTGGTACCAACCCAGAAAGCTTGATTTTGCTGTGGAGTCACATGAAGCCCTTTGATACTCAAACCTCCTTTCTGAACTGCCTCGCTGAATACGCAAAACCAGCTTGTGCCTCTTCAGGTGCTCCAGCATGCTGTGCACGTACAGATGTCTTGCAGCCTTGTTATGTCATGGGCCAACGGAGAAGATAATAGAGGACACAGGCACATGCTGGTTGATCTGGACAATGTAGCTGACATTTGGATTGCAGGGTAATTCCTCAGAAATCAGTGAAATAACAGTCATCGATGGATACTCAGCAAACAATGTCACCAAGGAAATGCAAGCAATTTCCAGGTGGTCTTTGGCAGGCTGAGAGCAGAACTGAGTGAGGAGGCAGCCCGTGGTGTGACACAGGTATCCCTCCTCTTATCTGGCCACTTCTGCCCTGTTAAGCTATTCAGCTCCAGGAAATCACGAGTGAGATGAATAGATTTCATCTGCTCTGTGTGGCTTTAGGTTTTTTTCAAGCCCAGCATGAGGAGCTGCTGCTGTGGCTGCCTAGCTTTCCTCTTGCCAT
Source organism: Eubucco bourcierii (assembly GCA_013396675.1). NCBI lineage: Eukaryota > Metazoa > Chordata > Aves > Piciformes > Ramphastidae > Eubucco > Eubucco bourcierii. Next base: position 727,200 of record VWZE01007835.1, read on the forward strand.
GCTGGTTTATAGATCTATGATTCTTGCCTCCAGGAGCCAGCTGGGGTCAGCCACTTCTCTAAGAGCAGAGGTATCCAGCGCTGTTTTGTGACAGAGTTGGAGTGGGAAGGTGGCAGAGGTCCAGGGAGTGGGGTAAAAATAACCTTTATGAGTGTGCACAGCAATCAGACCAGGAAAGCAGTTTTAAATCTTTTGTCTTTTTTGTTTGGATTTTTTGGTGTAGAACTGGGGAGTTTTGTTTGGTTGGTTTTTTCAGGTTTGGTTTGGGGTTTGGTTTGGTTCCTTTTCCATATATAAAGATTTATGTAGAAATTTTCTCCAGGGCTGTTGTCACCTTCAGCGTTTGATACATACTAACTCGCTCACCATATCTTTGCCTTGTCAGCTGAATGAGAATGGAGAATGTTATCCCTGAAGAAGAGGATGGGACACCAAATTACCCACACAGATAGTGGAGACATCAGCAAAAGCTGTGTCTAAAGTCACAGATGAGGGCAATGTCACAGATGAGGGCAACGTCACAGTTGTAGTTTTGTACAACTGCATTCCTGGCTCTATTTCTCTGTTAAGACAAATAAACCAAACAATAAATCAATGCATCTAAAAGAGAAAGCTGAAGTCAGACACCTTCATCTGTGTGTGCTTTGAACAATGACACTTATTTTTACCTAGCATTCAGAAGCTTTGAGCAATTGTGCTTCTCATGTCATCAGGAAAGACCTTATCTGAGTGTCTATACAGGAATATAGGTGACTTTTTCATCTTCTAGTCTAGCCAGGCTTTTGTCCTGGCTCTTTTTTTCCCTGTTAATTTTTCACTTAAAGTGTTCGAGTCAGCTTTTCACTACCCTCCAGTACTACATAGCCTGGTGCTCCACCAGGTTGCAAAGTCAGCAGAGGTGGTGGATCAGGGCTGGCCAGTTCTGTGGGTCACCTCCCAGGGCACAGCAGCAGCTCTAGGTCCAAGACCGCGCGGAGGCATGTTTGCTCAAAAGCTTTGGCGCAAGTACTCCTGATCCTGCATTCACCACTCCTGGGCTCAGCCTTCTCAGACACCTCACTCCTCAAGAAGTCCTGCTCCGATTCCTGTCGTGCCAGCGCCGGGAAGGCGAAGGTCAGCGCAGTGCAGAATCCCAGCTTGCATGTGAGCACTGCGTTCCCAGCAGACAGCCAAGAGGCGTGGAGCGGTCCCCAGGTGCCTTCGGCAGCCGTACCCGCCCCCCGGCCCGCGCTGCCTCCTCCTCTTCCACACATCAATCCCCTGCGGCCTCACACCAGCCTCGCTGACGGATTTTACTTGAAAGCTCTGGCAGGCTGTGCTGCTAATGGCAGAGCCCTGAGCCAGCTCCCTCCGTCTCCCTGGAGTCCCTGCGCAGACGTAGGTGCACGTCACCGCCTGCTCTAATTTTATCTGTGTTTGATGGAAGAGACGAACTGAGCAGCAGGGAGGCAGCTATTTTGGTTTTCTCTGTGGCTGGGGGTTATATAAAGCATGCTGCCATGACCTGCATCACTCGGGAGCTGCTTCGTTTTCCCCATCTCAGCTGCCACAAACCAGTGGCTCAGATGCTCGCTGCCAGCAGCAGAGCCCTCCCGGCGCATGCCGGTGCGTGGGCCAGGTATGCCGTACATGCGTACGCACAGAGAGAGAATGTGTCAGTGAGATTCAGGGGTGCCCAGCCTTAGGAGGACTCCAGGTCTTCTCCTTGCCATGTGGTGGTGCATGCACTCCGAGGGTTCCACCTGTCCCAGTGTCTGCATGTCACACATGCTCCCTGCCAGCATGGACCTGGGCACAGCCAGACAGTAGGCTGCCTGAAGTGCACAGGCTGTGGCCTGCCCATGCAGAGCACTGACGCTTTCATCTCACCCTGGCCAGAGGAGTGGCTCCATTAGGTGGCAGCAGCAGCCACAGCAGGAGTAGCAGTGGCAGCAGGAGGTTGTTCTCTCCATGGGACCTCTGTAGGTGCAAAGGAGGCCATCGGGGCCGTGAAGGAGGCTGGCAGGGCTATCCCTAAGAGCCACGGGGTGGAGGGGATGCAGAGTGTTTCTTCTCTTGTCGGCTGTGCTTTCTAGTGGTCTGAGGTACTCGGTCTAGTATTGGCTAAGCCTCTCTGAGGTTCCATAGGCTGTTCTCTGGGTTGACCCCCTGAGAATGCCAGGTTGTCTGGTGCAATCCTGCCCCACGCTAGCTGACTGCAGCACCCAGCCTCCACACAATAGCTGTTTAGCTATTTCCTAGCAGTGGGGAGCAGAGGACTCCTTACCCTTAGGGGTTGCAACTTCTCCCAGGAGGTGGCCTTGTCAGCGATGCTATGGTGCCTGCTCCCAGACTGGTGAGTGAGGCAGGACAGCACGCCTAGGACTTGTGGGTTTGGGAATTTTTGCCAGGAGAGGGTGCGACCAGGGCTCATTCTGCTGTCTGGCACAGCAGAGTCTGACAACATTTGGGTTAGGCACTGGAGTCCACTGCTTGGAGAGGGTTTTGGGGAATGCCTCTTGCTTTTGTTTCTCATGCAAGCAATCAAACTTAATAGCACGATGTGGACTTGGAAGCTCCAGTAATTAGGATGTGTCACAATGCTGACTGGGAGCTCCCTACCCCTCCACTCTCCTGGTCCTGCTTACCCTATGCTCAGCTTTGATGCTGACTCACTTTGAAGCTGCTTCTCCCTAATGACTGGGGGTCAGGCCAGGGCCCAACCCGCTCTATGGCTCTCCTCCCTCCCACACAGTTCCCGCTGGGCCTCCTGCAGCACCACCGGCGGGACGCTCCCACTTCCTAAAGAGTCACCTCCTGGGAACACTGCCGAGCCTCCAAGGCGGCTGTGGCATCTGACATCCTTCCCCCGGGCATGTGCTCACTTGAAAGTCTGCAACCCAGCTGCTCCAGAGGTGGCACTGCTGAGTGCAGGATAACCTGCAGTGGAAGGGAGCTATGGTTCATGTACAGCCACCAACAACTTGCTGGCTAGGGGGTAGAGTTGTCTTTTCAGGGTCTTCCTGGCAGGACCTATACATGTGTCCCACATTGGTGCTGGGGCCCCTGGCTTCTCCAGCATTCCAGTGCATCCCAGGGCAGGTCCCTGGGAAATCTGCAGGCACACAAGGCACAGCAGAGGAGGGATGAAGGTGTACATGCAGGAGCGTGCATGTGCACACATCAGGGAGAAGGAAACAAGGCTGTGAGTGCTGGAGGCATTTTGAGTGCCAGGCTCAGGTTAACAGGACAGAGCTGCTGCTCTGGTATGAAGTTAAAACTGTTTCGCAATAACCACGATAGCAGAAAGAGACTCTGTCCAGAGCAATTTTGCTTGCTGGGGAGGGAGAGGACAATCAGGGCCAAGAGGATGAACACAGCCCAGCCTGGGATATGGCAGAGCATTCTGAAAATTACGTGAGTGCATTTCATGTGTGTGGAAGGAGAGGATTCACATGGAGAGTGCAGCAGCTCTGTAAGCCCCTGTAGTGCTGAAGCCCTTGTCATGCCAAGGCCCCTGTCGTGCTAGCCAGACAGCCTACACCAAAGTGACAGAAGAGGAGTAATGCTTTTACAGAGGCCCCTGTGATGCCACTCCAGAGGCATCTTGCTACGAGTGCTGCCCGGAGGGGAGAGGCCACTAAAATCGCCAGAACTGACACCAGATCAACCAAGAAATGCACAAGTAAACTAAAATGCTTCAGGGGCTGAAAATGTTACAGACTTGGGATAAACTGGAATGCAAGAGCAGCCAACCACAACCCACTTCAATTCTGCAGGGAAGTGCAAAGGCATTCGAACATTGTGTAAAATGGCAGGTGACTCTGCTCACCCTCCTCCAGTCCCTCCTGCTAAAGCTCAGTTCCAGCACTCATTAAAGCCGTAAAAGTGAGGCAATTCCTTAAAAACTTGTTCCCTGCTGGGATTCACAAGAGCTATGCAGATAACTGGAGTCCTATTAGCTTAGAGTTGCCTGTGTGGCCATGGTTACACTTCTTTAGTGCCAGGGCTGTTTGAAGTGGTTTAAGGAATCCCAGCCCCTTGGTCTTTGCTCATATCTTTTCTGTTGTGCGAGTCAATGCTGTATAAAGCTGCTAGGCAAATGAGATCCAGGAGCTGATTTGGTAAAAAAGCCAGTCTTTTGTTTTCCAGGGGTTAGTCGTCTGACACTGTAAAGCTCTGGAGCAACACCATGCACCATGGCTAGGCTCAGGAGGTGCCAGCTGTTCTCCACAAATTTGGATCAGCTGATGTAGAATTTGGACAGCTGCCAGCACCACATCCTGCATCATGCCAATACTGTAGGTTGGTCCTTCCCACTCCTCATGGCACAGAACCCAACCTTCTCTCTGTACTGCTTGTTGATTCCTGACTTTGCTCTTAACTATTTCACCATGCTAAAAAGGTGGAAGACTGATTGACAAAACATAGCAAAGGGTTTTCTGCTGGGTTAGCACAAAATGGCATTGCCTGAGAGCTGGATCTGGCATGGAGCAGAATGGGACCCTCCAGTGGGGAGGGGACCATGGCAGCAGTTCAGCCCACAGCAAGCTTGAGCAGCAAGTGGCCCAACCTGACCTCCAACCAGATGAAATAATGAAGTGGTCCATTTCCAGCCAGCTCACTGCTCTGAACTGGCTTGCTGCACAGCTCTGTGTCCCTATGGCCAGTGCAAGGGAAAGAAATACACAGTTCAAAAAGGGGTTCAAGAAATACACAGTTCAAGAGGGGACCAGGAATGACACAGGGCTGCACAGCTGTCCCCTCACACTCTAAATCTCCAGCTGTTTGTTCTTACCACACTTCGCTGCTCAGTTGGGCCCATGCACTGCGGAGCAGGGCTGGTTTGGGAAAGAGAAGTTGGGGCAGGGCTAGGTGGAGGTGACTTAAATGCTGCACGTTAAACTCTGCCCTCTGCTCTGCCACTCCTTCCCCGTGAGTGAGGTCCTGCAGCATATGGGAGGGCACTGACCAAGGCTGCCTAGTTGACTTAAAAGGAGGCAGGAACAAGGAAGAAGACATGGGGCTAATTGGCCGCTGTGGTTCCCTGCAGCCAAGGAGCTGCGAGTGCATGTCAGCAGCACCATTGCCTGCATCCTAGGATGGGAATGCATCAGAGGGCAGACAGCCTTGTCCTGGGTTAAAGGGAGCAGTGGGGATAACTAGCAGCATTTTTCTTTCTTACTTCAGTGTGACATATGGAGGAGAAACCACTCACCCCTTGTGATAGGTACCAGCTGCCTGGACAAGATGAATCTCACGGAGTGCCCTCTGTGTGACAGGCACTGCCCCAGGCACTGCCTGGGGTAAGGGCTGTGGCAGGATACACATCCCAGTGGGACATCCCTCCCACTGGCCTCAGTTGCCCTAGAAAATAATTTTGCACACAATCTGCATTGGTCTGGGCAGACCCCAGGCATGATCCCTGCCTTTGACTATCTACCCACACTTGCCCATGCGGCCAGCAGCCCACGGGTGCAGGTGACTGGGCACCCGCGGCATGTGGGGAGCTAGCATGACCATACAAGAAGGCCTTTTCTCACGCCGGGCGATTACCTTCCAAACACTGGCACTTCGGGCTTGCCCTTGAGAAGCAAACACTAATTTCAGCCGCACCCTTTCCTGCCTCCAGGCTGCAGGGTGAGAGTATCCTCAATGCACACCGTGTTCACCAAGGAGGGGTGTGGGACAGGAACCAGCCCTCGTAAAATCACCCATATTGAACCTCCTGCCCTCAGCCTGCCAAACCAAACAGAGCTGATGTAAAGCAAACGACAATGACAACAGCCCGGCTGCTGGTGAGGGTTGGGCAAGCAGCTGGTTTCCAGCTTGCTGGCCTCAGCAGATGGCAACGGGAGTTCCCACCCCGCAGGCACCCGATGAGGCAGCCAAGGCCAGGGCGGCCCCAAGGATCCCTCCTCTCCCATCTGCCAGCAGCACTTGTGCAATCACCGATCTAAAGACAGCCTTTGAGGTTTCAGGGGAGCCCCCCGACCAGTGTGACCCACCCACCTGTCCCTCGGGAAATGCTGGTGGGTGGGTCCCTCACCAACCAGCCAGCATTATGCCTAAGAGGGCTTTGGCTGCTGTAGACTGTACAGAAAGAAGCTGATGTCTCAAGACACCCGAAGCACACCCAAAGGTTGGCAGTAAGGGAGGAGGCAGGGCACTAAAAGTGGGGCTCTTTGGAGCAGCCCATGCCACCCTGACAGGGAGGAACATTTGGTTTGTCCGGCCTCCACTGGGCATTGCCACTGCCAGCTGTGGGAACATACACTGGCATTGTGCCGTCTGCCAGGCACTTTTGTCAGAGTAGGCTTTGCAGAAAATGCTGCCAGGAGGGGAGGGGATGGACCCACCTCAAGAGGTGGACCGGCAGAGCCTGCAGCATCCGAGGCTCACCTTTTCATTTCTTTCTGCTTCAAGACACATTTCTGAGGTTCTCTGGATGCACAGTTCAGGCACACTCTCGGAGCAGTCCCTTAGGCGTGGCCTGTATGGCCACCCATTCATCCATCCATCTGTGCTCCGCCTGTCCCAGCCGCCTGCTCTTCCTCCAGCAGGGCTATTAGCGCGGCCAGGCAGGTTCCCTAGTGCAGCAACCCGGTGAGCCGGGTTGAAAACGAATACTCCTTTTCAAAGGGATTATTTTTAATCGTGGGCCCGTTTCCTTACTCAGATTACCAAACGCTGCCCTTTCGGCGTGCCGGGCAGGGGTGCCCTGCAGCCATCAGCGTTGAGGGGCGATCACTCCAGCTGGGACTGTTGGCTAAAGGAGCCTCTGCCATCCCACGGCCTAGTCTGCTGCCTTCTGCCCGTGGGGGCATCCTCGCCGGGCAGGTTGCCGGCACAGCGCCAGGCGGGTAGGCTGGCTGGGGGTAACCCACCGGCGAGGCCAGAACGTGCAGAGCACCCGCACCCGCGTGGACAAGACGCTGACGGGGGCCGGGGCCACCGCGGACTGCCGTCCAGCCTCGCCGCCGCCGCCGCCGCCTCCCAAACAAACAACAGCCGCTCCCGCTGCCGTGGCGACCGAACCCCACCCTCCGCCACTGCCATAGCGACGGGGCTNACGGAAACCACGCACCGACGTCACTGGGTTTGTGTGTTTTCAACGTTCCGCCGTCTCCCGGGCAACGTCAGGCGGCCGGCCCGGCCCCAGCAACAGCGCCGGGATTGGACGGGAGGGGAGCGGGCGGGCCCCGCGCGCGCCGAGTGCTCTCCGTCCTCGCGGCGGGCTCGGGGCCGCGCGTGGGCTTTGCCCTGTCCCTGTCTTGCGGCTGCTCCGAAGCGACCAGCGCCAGGGGTGCTGGGGCATGGGGGCGCCCGCATCTCGGGCATGGCCTGTGGCGGAAACACCCAACCGAGGGGCGATACGTTCCCGGCTGGCCACCAGCGCCCCCGTCCCCTCGCTGCTGTGCCCCCCAGACTTAAAGCGGGCGAACAGGGCCCGGCAGGAGCTTTGCGCAGGGCGTTTGGCTCAGGACACGAAATACAGGCCTCAAGAAGCACGCCAAAGCTCCACTGGCCAGTGCAGGTGGGATGGACGAACTCTGGGGAGCTGCAGGGGTCCTGGTCAGCCCCAACCCCGGAGAGGACGGAGGCGGTAGGCCTCAGAAGGCCCGCTTATGCTGTGGCGTGAGCGTTGCACACACCGTTCCTGTTCTCTGGTCATTGTTCCAGCTGCCAGAGCCCAAATGAGCGTCTTTCTCCCCTGCCTGCGCGCTAGGGCCGGGCCGTCTCCATTCCCCCGGGAGATAAAGGGTTTGCCCGAGGAAGGCCAGAGGGAATCCCTGTTACGGGAATGGCCCAAGGAATGGCCCGAGGAAGGCCAGAGGGAATCCCTGTTACCGGAATGGGGCGTGGGCAGCTCTCCCTGCCGGATGACTGGGACTTTGTGCTGCAGCACAGGGCGCCTGTTCTCCACCCCGGTGCCTGTCCACACCCTCGCTGGCAGGCTCGGTGCTTGGGGAGGCCCGCACAGCTGAGGGGTATCTCACGTAGGCAAGAGGAGCTAGTTTTACAGCCCGCCGAGTGCTGTCTATTGAGATCGTAAAGCAAGCGGGGAAAAGGCAGTTTAACTTGTCCCTGCTCCAGCAGCCACGTTCTCTGGAGGGGACCGCAGAGGATAGGCCTTCCACGTACAATCACCAGTCAATCTCCATGCTGCTTCTGTGGCGTCAGGTACTTTTAGTTCACAGGTCCCTACCCTCTGGCCTATTTACTGTCTCCGTGTTTTTCTAAGTGAGCTCCACGGGGCAGGAAATGGCTGATCTCTTCAGATGCTGGTATGGACTGGGGTAACTTGGAACATGCTGCAGGCTGTTGAGCCCACTACCATGCAGAGATGAAGCAAAACACCCTGTAAGATCTGCAAATCTCATACTCTTCCCAGGACTATGCGCTAGGATATGCTTAGCTTTTGTTCCAGTTGCGCAGATACTTAGGGATGAGTTAACACAAAAGATGTTTCACCCTCCCAGCAGATTCCACCCCTCCCCCAAGCCAAACCAAATTTCTTGGCAGATCTGGGTCCTTAGGGAAGATCAAAGCCTCAAGGCTGAGCTGGCAGTGTTCCATACTATTTACATGTATGTATATTCATGACACTGTTAACCATTTAACAATGCTGAATTTCATATTTGTTCCATTTCTTAAAGACCATTTAAGGAACCTTAGTTTCCTGGGGTATTCCCAATGTTTATTCCTAGGGCAGAGATGGCTTCCTTTAGCTCTGTCTGGTGTGCAGCCTGACTGTCCAGCCTGAGGTACAGCTCAGCCAGAGCAGGGAGCAAACAGCTTGCTTTCAAATCTCACCATTTCCCTTCAGTAGCAGCAACCGAAGGTGACTCTCTCCAGGCCAGAGGGGGCTGAGTCTCTGTGCATCCCTTCAACAACCCAATCACTGTAAGAGCTGAGAACTCAAAAAAAAAAAAAAAAAAAAAAAAAAAAAANGCTTCTGTTAATGGTTGTCCTCTGGGGCAGCCTGCCCACTGTGCTGATCTCTGCCACCAAATGGCATAGGAGGAAGGTAATCTGGGGATTGCGTTCAGTGAAGCAGGGCTGTTTTCTCCTGTTAAAACTGCAGGCTGTCCCACTCCCTCCTGGCCTATCTTCATTTTGTGATTCTGGGTCCTGAGTGCCCTAGAGCAGTTTCACAGTCAGAACAATTAGAGGGTTCCTTTCTGTCCTGAGCCAAACAAGATTCAACATCCTATCTCTTCACTTTGGCTGCTTTGTTTGCTTACAACAAAATCTCCTTAACTAAGCACAGCAGCTTTTTCCTCCTTCATCTCTGCACTTCCTCATTTGCTACCCTTGGCCCATTTTCTTCAAGAGTCACCACACTGAGAGAGGAGCAGACTCCCTTTACTCAGACTTCAGCCCTTTTACCCAGACCTCAGCCTACAGCATAAGCATCACTGCAGGTGTCCAGTACTATAGGGGAAGAGGGAGCTTGAGCAATGGAAGTGCCTAGCCACCACTTCCAGAAAGCTCTCGGACACAATGAGAAGCCCAAGTTTTCTGTCAGTCGTGTAGGGGTTTATTGCAGGTTCCTCGCAGGGTTCCAGCAAGGAAAGAGCAGCAGTGCTTGACTTGTTTGGATTATGTGATTATCAGAAAAGACCTGGATCAGCCTGTCTGTCACTGGGTTTGCATGTGTTGCATCTCACCAACTGCAAGCTTAATGCCTTTCGTTTCTGAGACTTCACTTCTAAATATTGAGCAGTTCCACAAGTGTGCAGGTTGTTTTGGTTCAGCTGTTTCCCTCTCCTGCCCTGGCATTATAATTGCGGGCATGTGCAATGCCTTGGGACAGGCCTATGGCATTGGAGACAAGTGGCAGATAAGAGGACAACTTGGCTGTGGTGCTCTGGTTTTGTTGCACTGCCACGGTGCACGAAGGGATGGCGCCAGCAGCAGCAGGCACTCTGATTGGAGAACTTTGTACTTGAATTGCTCTGGGTTATGAACCCTTGCTTGTGGAACCAAGTCTGCCAGCCTGGCCCTGGGGCAATGGGGTGCGGGGGAGGTGCTGTGCTGGGTGAAGCTGCCTTTAGAACCTGTTGGCTGTGAATTGTGTATGGTTTCGTCTGTGTGCAGAGCAAGGTCCAGCAATGGCAAGCTAGCACCCACCATGGTTCAGGTGAAAGCAGCATTAGAGTAGTGAGAATGGGTGGGAGGGTTGGATGGTGCCATCCGCAGTAATTATTGTCGCATGGCATGTGGCTGTGCGACCACAAGATGCCAGGATGTCTCTTCTCACAGTGTTTGTTCTTTAGGATGTCCCTGTCAAACAGCCAGCTGCTGTGATTATTAATTACTATTTATACTTTAGATATGGACTGCATTTTAAAGATCAGCAAAGATGGGAACCCTGCCCTCCTGGAGGCTCCCAGGCTGGCAGTAGCAACAGTGTGTCTTGTGGGTAGCTCAGGCAGGCTGCCCTGAATGATGTGCTAAGGACCCTTCTTCCACCCCCTGCTCCCAGACGCACCAATGGAGGATGCAGGCCTTTACCACTGATTTATCAGCTCCCTTTCCTGCTTTTCAACTCATTTGCTTCTGAGCCCTGACCACCTTCAGCAGCCTCCCTGGGGCCAGGTGGATAGACAGGGTGCCTCGCTTCCCTGGGAGTTTGTGCAACAGGGGATACTGGAAATAGTGGGTGCAGAGGTATGCGCAAGAGGAATTGTACTAATGTCCCTGGAGCCTGCCCCTGAAGTCTGTACCACAACAGGTGTTAGGCTATTTTGTGGATTCTCTGATACTATGGGCAGGGTGCTTGGCCAGGCAGTGATGGCTTCTCGGTGCATAGGTGTATTTTACAGTAATGAACATTTTTTTGTGTGTGTGCATGCCCACAGCATTGTCCCCTGTGTGCCATCTCTGTTGTTGGATTCTGACCCCCAAGTCTCCTTTCCCCCCACCCCAGCACCACTGGGTAGCTGGAGGCAAACATCCATCACAGTGTGTGCCTGGAGATTAAACGTGGAAGCACAGTGGTTGATGCTGCTGACAGGGTGGGTCGGAGCTGTCACATGTCTGCCAAAGAGCTACATTGCTGGCATGAACTTGTCCCTGGTGAGCAGCCAAATTTAGGCACAGCCACCTCCTGCCCCTGAAGCAAGTTTTGGCTGTGCGGGTTGCACCAACCCACATACCTCAGGCAGGCATTTCTCTGTTGTCATTTTTCAAGCCAGGCTCAGCAACAATCTCAGCTGAAGGTGGGGTGTGAAAGCAGAGCCAAGTTCCCATGTTGCTCTCTGGGGCCAGGAAATACACTGCTCCTTTGTAAGCTTTCCCACCTCTCTGCTTGGTGGGAAGAAAAGTGGAGCCAAGCAGATAGTGTCCTAAACAACATCTTATCGGATGGGTGCTCTCACTCTGCCCTGCCAGTACCATTGTGGTGCCCAAGCAGTACAGTGGCTATGGCCTCTTGCATCTGACCAGGCATCTGGGAGGAGCCCAGCACTATGCTGGTCGCAGTCAGCAGCCACCTCCTCCTCACCAGCACAGGGCATATCCATGCCATGGCCTTGTCTGGAGCAGGGGGAAAGGGTCATGCTAGGATGGGAACCCATACTCCTGGGCTGGGGAGAATCCCAGTCCTGACAGTGGTGCATCTCCAGAGCTGAGGCCCAGCCAAGCACCACCGGAACGCAGGAAAATCCTGCTGGCCCCGGTTGTACAGGATTAATAATGTTGTAGTGCTTGATGAACTCGTGTTCTGTTCCTCAGATCATGCTATTTAGGAAGGGATAGGGGCTGAATGCCTCAGCCTGTTCCTGGCTAGTGAGGGTGGTGAGGAGCCTTCATCAAGCCCTGGCAGCATGCCAGCAAGGGCAACCCCATCATCAGGGCAGAAAGGTTTGCGCTCTGATTCTATTTTGTCCCTGCGGTACTGTTTGCTTCCTTTTTTTTTTTNCTCACAGATGCTGTGGTAAAACCGTGTGCACCCCACGTTTGGGGCAAGCAACAAACCTACGTCATGTGTTTTCACTTTCTCTATTTCCTTGCCTCCACATGTTAGAAATGTGCAGCGTCCGGGCACTTTCCGTTTGGTACAAACAGAAGGCGCTTGGTCTCCAGCGGAGATGGCAACAGACAGTTTGTATGGGTACCACAAAAATATTTTGGTTTTTGGTGAAGCAGGTCCTCCTCCCTGATTTCCAGACATTTCTTTCGAGGGTGTAGTTTGGCTAGAGGAACGCCTCTAGCTGTTTCTAGACAGCAACAGGGCTAAGCAGGGATTTTCTGAAATGTGCCTGGCAAATGTTTGGGACTTTAAAAATGTGTTGGGGACTCTCACCTGTGACGGGCACCAGCATGTCAGCCCAGGCCCTGCTGGGGACATAGTCTCAGAGGTTTGGCAGTGACAGCAGGGTTGCGGCTTTGCTAATTTGCTGGCACGTCCCTCCTACGGGCCGTGATGAGGAGGGACCTCCTTCCCACAGCCTGGGGCTGCGGAGGAAACCATGCTCAACCGTGCTCGCACCGCTGCTTTGGCAGCTGACAAGGCGCATTGCTGGCCAGGACGACAAGCTCCCGGCAGCACAGGGACCTGGGATGGCTGACGCCTGCCCTGAGAAGGGCAAGCGCACGGAGCGGCGCTGAGCTAGTGAGAGGCAGCGCTGGTCGCCGCAGGTCCCTCCCAGGGAGCGGTGCGGTCCGTGAGCTTCAGCAGTCCTTGGCTGTCCCCTCCGCTCTGACGGGCAGCTCAGAAATAGCAGCTGGCCCAGTTCTCCCGCCCCCGTGGCCCAGATCTCTAAGAACGGAGGTTGCTCGCACAGCAACAGCAACAGCAGCAGCGGCATCAGGCACTGCATTTAGCCCATGAGCTCAAACAGCGGGAGAAGCTGCCAGCAGGATCCCAGCCTGGCTGGGTGACGCTCCTGCTTGGAGACTGCGCTGCAGGCTCTGTTTGTTGCTGTAAACAGGCTCTCTGCTGCAGCTTCCCTGTTACTATCTATAGCCGCGATCTCTTGGCTCCCGTGCAAGGCGAGTCTGCGGTCTGGCTCCCAGCTCAGCCTGACCTGAGCCAGGGCTGCCTGACATCCCCGTCGTGGGTGGGTGTCTCCGGGCTTCGCTGCAACAAGGATCAAAACAAAACCCAAACTAGAGGAAAGGACAAACCTCACCCCTCAATCGTCGTCGGTGGTTTCCCGGTGGCCCCCTTCCCGTGCTCTTGGCGGGTGTCCCAGCATCCCGGGCACTGCTCCCAAGTGCTCCCAAACTTCATGGGGGTCTGCACCCCGCGACGCTTCCCATGGAGGGCTTCCCGGCGCTTTCTGCCATCACCCTCCCTCTCGGCCATTACTCTGCACGTGTAATAGAGAACTAAAGGGTGCCATATAACGCATTACTCGTTGTAGGGCTGGGGGGTATGTCAGGCTTTCCGCGTCCCGTGCTTAGATACAGGCAGACTCCGCTCTGTGCTGGCGAGGAGGTTCGACCTGTGAATGCGAAGTGCCCGCTGCGGGGCCCGGCCTCCGGCCCTGCTTTGCCACCCCCCTTGGAGAACCTTCTCGGCGGGCGAGTTACACAAGGGTCTCATCGGACCCTGGGGAGGGGTTCACCTGCGGCAGGACGCCGCCTGGGAGGGCAACGTTGATGCACCAGGGCCTCAGCAGGGCAAAGCGTTTTGGGGGGGGGCGAAGGGGGATGGGAGGGAGGGAGACGCCGCGTTCCGTCCCGTCCCGTCGCGCCCCGTCCGCGCCGCCCGCCGCACTTGGCTGCAGCCTGGAGCGCTTCCCGTCAGTCACGCCCCCTCGCACAGGATGTATCCCATATAAGGATATCTGCGTCAGTGGGTTCCCGAGCTCGGCTGTACCACTCTGCAAGAGGAGGGGAACCCCGCCGCCGGTCCCCCCTTTGCTGCCCGTGGCGCTTCCCCGAGCCCGGTGCCCGCTTTTCACCCTTCGCCGCATCTCTCTTCCGCGGGACGCGGTGGAGGGCGGCGCGCAAGGCGGCCCCGGGGATCGCGAGGGGCGGGCGCGGAGCGGGCGGCTCCCCCGTGGGCGCGGGTGCCGTGTCCCCGGTGACGTCGGCGGGAGGGTATAAAAGGGAGGCGCCGCGCGGTACTCCAGCGGCAGAGGTAGCCCCGGCGGCAGAGCGGAGCGGCGCGACCCGAACCGGATCGGACAGAGGGACGCACGCAATCGGCCCCCTCCTTGCCTGCTTTCCAACGGCGTTCCGCTACCACCGCATCGTTTCGCACTGCTAACTTGCGCGCACTGAGCCGACATGATGTACCAGGGCTTCGCCGGAGAGTACGAGGCACCTTCCTCCCGCTGCAGCAGCGCTTCCCCGGCCGGGGACAGCCTCACCTACTACCCTTCCCCGGCAGACTCCTTCTCCAGCATGGGCTCGCCTGTCAATCCACAGGTGAGGTGCCAAGCATGCCGGCTGCGCCCTCGCTGTGGGGTGGGAACACACGGGAGGGGACAGGACGGGACCGTGGGACGGGCGCTGGAGGCGCGGGTCCCAGCGATGCCGGTGGAGGAGGGCAGGCCGCGATGAGTTGCCCCTGGGCCGGG
>VWZE01007835.1:756884-798586 GCA_013396675.1 Eubucco bourcierii
GGAAAGTCTCTCCGTGCCTCAGCCAGGCCACTCCGCAAGTCTCCTCCTGCTAGCGGTGCTCCCCGCGGCTCCTCAGTGCCCTGCGTCCCCGCCACCGCTATCGCCGCGCTGGAAAATCTCCGCTCGGATTGCCCCTGTCGTGCCCTTTCTCTGCGCAGTAAGGGCATCTCGCAGTGCCCTCTGATGGCCACTGTCGGACCGGGTCCTTACACTGCTTCCCTGGGCTGAGCCACTCCTAGCTGCAGCCTTGGGCGGTCCCGGCTTGATTTTGCAGCCTTAGAGGAATGCGGCTGGCCCGGTGGGTAGCTCTTCATTCGGCGCCTTCTGCTGGTCTCCAGGAAGCTCGGCGTTGGAGGAGAAAAGCAGAAGCAACTAATTCTAATTAGAGAGAATTGAATCAGGATGCTCTGACCCGGGAGCTAATTACTCCAGCCCCCGGCTCAAAGCAGTTCAATCAAGAGCATGTTGTCTAGTGTATTGTCCAGATGGGTTTTTAATGTCCGTGGGAATGGAAGTTCTACAACGTTTCAGGGTGTGCTGGTTTGAGGCTAATTGGAATATTTTAATGGAGAAAATTATAAAGGCTGGGAGAAGAAAACACTGGTGATGTCTACTTCACTCATGGGCTTGCTGAGATGTATGAAAACAAGAACACAAACATGGATAAGACATTCTCACAGAGTCTCTCTGTCTCTCTTTGGGAGCCAGTATGTCTTTTCCTCTCTGCTGAGTAACCTAACTAACCCCTTTCCTTCTAACCCCTCTGTCTGAGCCTCCAAACTCACCTTGCGCGTAAGGCAAACCCTGGGGTGAGGTAGAGGGGTGGGGAGAAGGTGGAAGGGTGGTTGGGAGCCCCTCCTGGGGACTCTGATTTCTGGGAGGGGGATTGTGTTTCTGTATTACCTTTAACTTGTGTATTTCTGTAACTATTCCTGTCTATTGTGTATATCTCTGCTTGTCTATTGTGCTGAGCTGTAAATAGAGCTTCAGTCCTTAACTTCCAGCCAGCTGAAGTCTAGTCTGGGGGATTTTTATAAAGTGTGTGTGGGGAAGAGAACTCCCAAATCATCACACAGGGTGACTTGGTCTAGAGTTTGATCTGTCTTGTAGTAAACAGGATTCTGGGGACATGCTCTGAAGAGTTAGTATTTCCTGACTGCATTCCAAATTTTTTACAAATTCCAAGCACTACTTCAGCAATATGACTCTTCAGCCAGATACCATTCTGTAATGTTGGGGGACACACACACTATTCCCTCCCAGGTTGGAGACTTTGCATTTGATTAATTTTGAATTTTGCAAGGTTCCTATCAGTCATTTATTCAGGTGATTCTTCAGAGTTGGGATTTCTCGAAGTGGTAGCAGTGCTCTCTGTCAGCCACTATCCCTTATTTACTCTTGTGCACGAGTTTGCTGGCCATATGCTTTGTCACATCATGCAGGGTGTTAATAAAGGCACCTCAAAGTACTGGCCCCAGTATTGACCCTTGAGAGGTGCTGCTTGACTTCACTGTGTGTCATTTGGACTTTACTGATGATCGGCTTCGGCCTTTCCTGCTGATCAGCTTTGGCCTTGGTGGTTTAGTCAGTTTTCAAACCACCTCATTATTCATGTGCTTGGCAACTATCTCACAGATTTGGCTATAAAGTTTAGTAGGGAGGTGGCATTGAGAGCCTCACTAAGGTAAATCACTGGCTCAATCAGAACTGAAGAGTTGGTGCTCCACCACCAGTGCTGCAGCCTGCTTTGCCAGCTGCTCCAGACAGACCCTTCATGTCCTTCCCATGAAACCTCTACACCACTCATCTGATCCCATCTCCTGTCCGCACTGACACTGCTCTCAGACTCTGCTCCTTATTCTGATCCATCTGCTTTCCAATGATAGCTGAGCCTCACAAGGGTGTGTTCCAGAGTAGGAGCAAGCAGGCACTTTTAATGGAATAGACAGGTTGTTGATACATGGCTGGACTTGCTCTCAGAGTCCTTTGCCTTGCTATGTATCTGCTGTGCAGTCTGGTATTGATGAAATACCTTTTGATGAAATCTTAATCCTCTCAAATATGTGCATGTGCTGATATTGAGTCTAGTTTACCTAACGAAGCTTTGGATAGAGTGATAAACACCATGCAGACCAAGGGCCTGGCAACCTCTTATCAGATATTGCCCTAGGTGATAGTAAAAAAGCCTGAGAGAGACTGTGGGATCTGGCAGAGACTGTGATCTGGCACTTGTGAAAAATGCTGCAGACTAAAGCAGAGCACACGAGGAGTGTGGACTCCCACATGCTAGTGAGATGAAGAGCTTTGCTGTTTATTTGTGAAGTCTGTTTTCTCAGTCTTTGAACTGTGTTCTGCAGGAAGGACTTGGAGAGATCTTGGGCTAGGCTTGTCTTGGGTCTGTGAAAGAGCCCGATACTGAATGGGTAATGCAGGACAGATGCTGGAAGGAGTGTCTTGCTGAAATTACCATGCTGCCAGAGGATGTTCAGGTGGCACCGAGGCAGAAGGACTCTTGTGATATAGAAGAGACTAAAGCTCATTGGATTCAAACATTGAGCTGTCTGTGTAAGTTGAGGCTGATTTTTGAAGTAAATAAAAAGGTAGGAAAATACACCCCTGGTGCAAGGTATCTTAAAACTTTCTGCTCTGCTGTTAAATTACTTATGTCCTTGTAAAACAGATAGCAAGAAAAAGGCCTGTCCCACATACACCACGTTTATTTCTGATATTTTGAGCCCAGAACAGAAATCCCTGTGTGGTGAGAAGCTGGAAGTAAGATTTGGGTGAGAGTTTGAGTAAAGTGTGTTCTGAGCAGCAGCACTGCAAAAGTTAGCTTGTTTGCACTCCTTGCAAGATGGATGAGGGAAAGTGAGTTAGAAGACTTTGGAATGCAGCAGTTACCTGTTGCTATCTGTGATGGTCAGGACTTCCACATAATTGGAGAGTGGGTAAGGAACAGATGCTGAGGGCAACTTGGAAATGGCTATGGAGAGCTGAGGAGGTAAGGCAGTAGTGGTATTTGAAGGATAGCTTCCTGAGGTGTTGAAGGTCTGTCCAAACCCAACTGACCACTGTGTGATAGGTGCTGCAGTGCTTTGTTGGATCTGCAGTTTCTAAAGCATTTCCAGAGACAAGCATGTTTGGTTTGGACAAGCATGCTCCTAATGTTCCTTCTTTCTTTGTTCTCATCAAAGAACCGTCTATAGATTTAAGCTAAGCTTGACTTCTCTTGTACTTGACAGTCTGCTATGTCCAGTTGTGCACCATGACAGGTCAGAGAACCAGCCTTGTGTCACCCGAGACACATTCCCTTTATCGTACTTGCTTGGGGGTTAGTTGGTCAATGTCCTGTCTCCAGAGTGGCCTGTAGAGGTCTCTCTTGAAAAACAACATAACTAATTTAATGTTTGTCTTTTCTCACCGAGGACTGTCTTTCTTCACCCCTATCCACTCACATTCACCAATTTGAAAGCACAACAGTGGGTGCCGTGCTCATTGAAGTCAGCTGTGCAATAGAAATGGTCACTGTTGTACTTGCAGTGGTGATTAATTACCTGGTTGGAAACAGTCTGTTAGCAGTTTTGCAGCTACATAGTCCTGCCTGTCTTACAAGCTCTACTCTGTTCTCAAGACCTTCAGAATAAAAATGCAGACAGTGAAATGCACAGGCAGTAACAAACACTGTCTCTCATTTTGTTGATGCTGGAAGCAGGGGCATTTTGTTGTGCTGAGTTTACTTGTAAGTGAAGGGTATGAGTCCCAAGGAAATCATCTTCCTCTCATAAAGACTATCAAGAAAATTAATTACCTTCCCTTTAGGAGCTCTGTCATTGGAGTTACAGAGCTGTAGATAGTGTCTGTAGAAGATCTTGACTACACAGAAGGAGTGGGCTTTGCTGAGGAGGTCTAATAGCTGTAGTACCTGAGAAGCACCCTCTGTTTGCTGAGCCTAGCAGTAAGGTCCATCTGCTCCTGTTAATGACCTCTGTCCAAATCCTGTGATACATGAGCTAGCTCCTGTCAAAGCTGGGCAGGCTGGATGAATCCAGCCAGGTGTTTGGCTAATGCTTCACAAGGAGTAAGGTTCTGCTTTACTTCCCTCTATATTGCAATTCATGTGCTGACAGCCAAGATGTTAAAATAAAGGCTGTGTGGCCCCCATTGGTTCTACCCAAAGCTTTTTTTTTAATTTTTCCCCCTTATGGAAACCTTACATGCAAAGCCTTGCACTGTGCCTTCCAACTCAGACTGTGCAGCTGCAAGACTGCTAGAGGGGTTTTATCCTCACATCAGATGGAGCTGGGGAAGGAAAAAAAAAAAGGTAAATCACAGAGCCAGCAACTTTTTTGGCGTCTCTGGGATTGCAGCTCCTCCTGCCCCTCCGGCCTTCAGAAATGTACTCGGCAGAGCTGCCCACATAGAAAAACAAATGCATCCCAAACCAAAACAAACAGAGTTGGGTGTTGGTAGTGAATGGGCCAACACTGTGTACTGGCGTCATCTCTGCCCACTGCCAGCACGTTGTCATAGGAACAGCTGGGTTATTTTACAATCCAGCTGTGGAGCCAATTCTCCAAATGAGTAGCCTGGAGGGAGGAGAGAGGGGCGGGCAGAAGGGAGCTCTGCTGCATTTTCTGGTAACTGGAGGGAGAGGGAGTATTAGCGAGAGAGGGAGGGAAGGATTACCCCTGAGTGCCATCTATTAGAGCCTGAAACCACAATAAGTGATTTCCAGATAACTGACTCTGCTGTTAGCCTCATCTGGGAATTAGGAGCTGCCCTGTGGGAGGAATGGGCTGAAGAAAAGGACAGATATTCTTTTTGTATTGAGGCTGATAATGTGCGTATCACAGCATGTTGTCTTTCAGTGATTTGTGGCTTGTCAGTTGCAGGCAGCACTGTGCACCTGTACGGGGCCCCTCCATGCCAGAAAGTTGGAGCCCATCAAGTAATGGATGTTTGCTCACCAGGAGAAAGTTTCATCACTGTTTCCCTTTCCTTCTGTAAAAGATTTGTTACTCTGTTTCCTTTTTGGAACCTCTCTGTATCCTGTTTTGAGGCTACTGAGCACTGAGGGCACTGTGAGTACCTAGGCAAAAGTTTAGTCTTCGTGCTGCTGAAGGCTGTTGGACCAGGATGAATGCGCTTGCTCCAAAGGCAGGATGTTTGCTTTCACAGCGAGCTCTAGGCATGGTGATTTAGCAGGTCACACTGTTTTTACGTTCGATGAGTATCTTGCAATGAAGAGCCTGCAGCTGTTGGGAGAACAAAAACAGTGCCTTGGTTTGATACAGCTGAGGCTGCTGCTCTTAAGCAGGCAGAAGGTAAACCAAACCCGCAGGAGCATTCATGGCCTAGCAGTGAAGCAGGGTAAGGTGGAGAGGTTTGACTGGAGGCTTTAGGGTAAGCAGCTCTCTCGTATGCCATGTCCAGGGCGCGGTTACACTCAGCATGCCCGCTCCGGTTTTAGCTGCTTTGCTGTTAGAAGTGGGGTGCCGGTGGCGGGGGCAGCGGATGATGCTAACGCCGCTGTCCCCGGCGGCGCCTGCGCGCCGGTGCCGGCAGAGGGCGCGCCCGGGCAGGCCCGTGCCTGGTGCTGCGCCGGTAGCTGGCGGAGCCCAGACCCCCTCGCCCTCCCGCACTGCCCTTCCCGGGTTGCTGCTGGCGCAGATCGAAGCTCGCTGAGCATTGGGGAACCGCTTCGGCAGACTCGGGGAGACGGTGTGGCCGGGGTCTGTTCCGGCTCTCCTGGAACTCCTCTGCATCACCAGCGCATGGGCCTGGCGACTCCCGCGGCGAACGCAGCCATCCGCCCCCGGGCATCACGCTGCTTGCCCCTGCGGAAGAACATAGGGACTGCGCTGGCAGTGTGCACCACGGTTCTACAGAAATTCTCCTTGGATCAGTCACAGGAAGGAATGTCCAAGCAAGAGCTGAGCATGAATTCTGTGCCAGGATAGATGGATTAAACCCCTCTAGAAACCAAGTCATCTGGCTGGCTCTGGAGACTCCTTCCTTCCCAAGGCAGTGCTCTCATGTGGACTCATTGCCAGAGCTGGAAGGACAAGTCCACTTTTATTGTTTGATTTTTGAAGTAGTGGGTGCATGGCAGAAAAGAATAACAGAATGTCAGGAAGTGTGGAAGTCTCTGGCATAATGACTTTGCCCTTTGTTGGAATTCAGAAAAGATACTGAGCCATTTTCCCACACTTGGTACTTTTATTTATCTTGTACATGGATTGATGATGAATATGCTGGCTAGGGCCTGGGGTGGGTTTTAAAGGGGCATGTCTGTCCTGTACCTTACTGCTTCTGAATATTTTAATAAAACAATAGGTCACAGTTGCAAAGAAAGATTTTAGGGGCTGTAGTACCTCCTTCCATCCCCCTTGCTTTCTCCATTCTTCTGTCTCCTCTCAGTTACCTCTGCTGACCCTGCTAGTGAAGACTTGCAGCCCTCTTTAGGGCGACAGGTGGGAGGGCTTTGAGTACTCGCATCCAGAGTAGCTTTCAGTATTTGGGCTTCTTTACCAGTGCATCTCCAAACTTGTGACAGAAGCTCCAGTAAGAACTTGTACCTTTAAAGTATTTGCAGGATTTGGACTTAATAATAAAGCCAGTTGTTTGAACAAGGTGAGTTCTGGGCTTTTTCAGTAGTGCAGTTGTGGATCTGACCCCTGTGCTGGAGGAGTTATTTGCAGATGAGAATAGCACTGGAGAAGAAGTAAGAGTTTGGTCCTTAAATATACAAACCACATTCTTTGCCTGCTGTCTAAACTGCCACTACAGTTATTTCCATGTTTTTGTATTTTTGGTCTCTACTGCTTTGGGAGCATGTTTGAGGAAGCAAGCTTGCAGGCAGTGACTAATGAAGTATATCAGATGTCTTTCCGTGGTGAGACAGCCACCAGTGTGGAAAATACTGCACTTTTTCTGGGGGAAATTTTGTCTCTTGCTCTCTGCTATGGGGAACTGTGTACAGTTTTGGAGCCCCCAGCACAGGAAGGACATTGAACTGTTGGAGCGGGTCCAGAGGAGGGCCACAAAGATGAGGTCTCTTCCAACCTTACCATTCTGTGATTCTATAACCCACTTTCTTGATGTTCTTTCTTTTAGCCTTCAGCAGAGGAGGAAGATTTAGGGGGTTTCAGGCAAGTCATATTTTTTTCTCCTAGAGCTTCAGCAGGTTCTCACCACTGTGGCATTCAGGTTAGACTTTGTTTCCAAGTTATCCTTGGTCTCAGCTGCCACAAATTCAGCTGGATTCATCTCCTTATGCAACCTGTCACCCCAGTGCTGTGCCAACAATTGGCAATACCTGCTACCATACAGCTGTTGTGAGCAATCCTTTGAGCCAAGTGACTTGGTCAGAGCTGTGGCATTAGGCAATGTGGTGAAAGCAGTGGCAGTGAAGGCACCAGCATGCTCATGTCTGGGTGTGCTGGTAGGTGGCTGTTGCCAGTCCATGAATGTACTCTTGTGATATGTGCAATGAGAGAAGCAATTGATAGGTCCTTAGATTTTGCATTTGTGCAATGCAGGATTTCTGATTGCTTGCAATACAAATGTGTGGGACTTTTATTCTTCAAATGATTGATGTTGATAGGGAAAAGGACTGTCCATCTAAAGGTGAAACATTGAAGCTGGTACAGAATGTGGGAAGGAAGCAGAGAGAAGAGAAAATGAAATGTGTGCAGGGTAATTGCAAGAGATCAGTAAAAGTGTAACTTTGGCTGTTACGAGGAGTGCCCTCCCTTGACGTGGGTTCAGGGAGGAGCAGGCAGCAGAGAACATGATTGTTCTGTGGAATTACCTGGGCTAAGCCTGATCCACATTGGTACTTCAAGGATGACCATGTGGTAGCTGGAGCCAAGCTGTGCTCCAGTAGTTCCCTAGCAATTGGTAATTCCTTGTCCAGGTAAACCCAAGATCCTGGAAAGAGACCCAGCATTCAGCAACCAGGCTGCAGTGCCACTGCTCCTGGCAGTGGTGGTGATGCCACTGCAGGGAACCACACAGCAGTTTTGAGTGTTCTGCTGCCCAGCTCCTTCTGATTTTTGGGTTCTATCTTTTCTTAAGTGGTACTGAGTGAGGAACTCATGGTCAATGATGGATCTGAGACTCCTGTGTTTAGTGTTGCATCTACAGAAAATAGTGAGTCCGGCACTAGAGCACTGCTTGGCTGCACTTTCAGACAGAACTGACCATGCAAAAATGACCTTCAAGTACTCCAATGCATTGTTAGTTCAGGTGTTCTCAAACTCTTGTGTTTGAGGATGTCCTGTAAGGAGTTCAAATGCTTTTCTGGAAAATGATCATTAACAGACCTTCAGGGCCCCTGAACACGTTTGTTACCTTGAACTGGAAACATAGACAGAAGTGATATTGCTGTGTCTTGGTGTTTGTCATGCTTCCAGGCACCAAGTGTTCCATTTGCTTTCCATTAGTAAGGCATTAGAAAGTAATTTTGTACCAAGTCAGAGTTTATTCTTCTTCCTCAGATTGCAGGAGCTTTTCTACCTGCAAGTTTTTCAGTCTCCGAAGCTAAGCAAAAAAAATTATTTTTTTTTTAAAGGAAACATCATCAGGTCACACTTTTGCCCTCCTGTGTAGGCTTTAGCTAGTAGCAGATGTATTGGAATCCTTCAATGATCAAAAATAAAGGTCGAGTGAAGACTTTCTCAGAAAAACCCAAATGTGCCTTTGCTCATCACATTTGCAACCTCGATATTGCAGGCATAAAATCCAGCAAAGGAGAGGGGCTTTAAAGTATGGGCAAATGTGAAACTGATTATCTTGGTGTCATTGTCTAAGCTGAATGAAGTGCTGAAAGAAAACAAACATTTGCAGTGAAACATAGCATGGATCTAACCAAAGTCTTTCAGCTTCACTAATAATCTGTAGTGCTTCCTTACTAAGTGAATGCCTGGAGAAGTTTTTATTTTAAATCTGGGGTTGTGTTCTGACACCATCACTGCCAAATCTGCACGGTCAGACATAGACCTCCTTTTCCAAAGGTCTTCTGCCACAGAGGCTGGGCCAGACACTTTCCCTCCCTCCTATCCAAATGTCTTTGTGCAGGCAATTGTGGTAGCTGTGTGTCAACTAAGCATGCAACTGCACACGCAGTTTTTCCTGTTACTTTGGACTCCTGCCTTTTAGAGATCAGGCCACGAGTCATTACAGCTTTTAATTTACTTTGCAGCTAGTCTGATTTCTGAGAATGCTTTCATTTCTAGAAAAGGCTGGTCAATGGATTTGCCTTCAGATAAAGGCATTCCTATGCTCTGCCTTGAGTGGAGCTTGTTGGCCGCAGGGAGGATTGTAGCTGCAACTATGTCTGCTGTGAAATTCCCAAGATTCCCATCACCACCCTCATTTAAACATCCCCCAGTCTTGCTATAAACAAGTGAAAGACACCCTGCACCCTGGCTGGGAGCCAAGGATGTTGGGAGAGAAGGGGAGCACAGAAAACAGTGTCAAGTCATGAATCATCTCAGGGAGGACAGGCATCCACCATCAACAAATGCAGGCAAACCTGGGGTCACTGCTTAATAAAAGATTTATTTCTCATTGAAGTTATAATGTGCAGGTGAGCTGGAAAGGTAGCAAAGTACCACTGGCAGGCTCTGTGCACACAGGGCACCTCCTCACCACATCTTGTTGCAGGAAGATACCTATAGGGCTGTGGATATAATGTATGGGCCTCTCAGCTCTTTCTGGCTGGTTTCCTGAGGTGACAAGGCCTATGTAATCATGCTGTTTACCAAGGGGCCCTTCTGGCAACTTTTGAACATGCTGGACAGTTTCAGCTGATTTTGAGAGAAATTTCCAAGATTGCTAAGTTTCTGCAGATTTTGTGACACTTCACAGGTGAACAGAAGACTCAGGCCCAAATTAGCACCATGCCATGGGAGAGGCATATAAAGTGCAACTGGGATGGACTCTGGTGTGGCAACTGTGACCTGATGCAGGGTGCACGTGTGGGTACAATGGTCAGCACACACATACACCAAGACTAACCAGAGCAGTGAATAGAAAGAGGTGAAAAGAGTATTAAAGTTGCGTAGCAGAAACATAAGAAGGTGAAGGACATCAATGTGGAAATAGGTCCACCAGCTGTTTTCTTCTATTCCAACATCCTTATTCAGACCAGGTTGTGTTGCTTAACTCTGTAAAGAAATCTAGACAGTGTGTGCTCATGAGTGGATGTGATGGTTTGGGAGTTACACACACCCACACACACACACACCCCCCCCACACTTTTTAAAATCCCCCAGACTAGACTCANAGAGAGGAGAGGACCCCCTGGCTCCCAGAGACAGACCGAGAGACTGTCTTATCTGTGTTTGTGGTTTTGTTCTTACACATCTCAGCAAGCCTATGAGTGAAGCAGACATCACCAGTGTTTGCTTTTCACAGCCTATAATATAATTATTTTCATTAAAATATTCCAATTAGCCTCAAACCAGCACAACGGAGATCCAGTTATACTTCTGTAGTTTCATGCACTGAGTCTGAGATGTAACTTGGTTAGCTGCATTCTAAGCTCCTCTTTAACTAGGTTTGAAAATGGTACCTCCATCCTGGAGGACTTGGAGGGTATTTGAGTGCAGCCCACCAGCTCTTGGCAAGTTTCCAAAGTGGCATAGCTTCTTTTCTTGGGAAGTCATCGCTGCCTTGTCTGTGTGTGGTTTCCTCTTGCCTCAGGTGTATGGAACAACAAAGACTAGGAAGGAGCTACATGGCAGGTGAGGCTTTCCTTGGGTACTGCCTGTGCAGAAAGTTCATGGGCCCACAGACTTATGATTTGTGGGTTTTCTTGGGGTATAAACAACCTCATGCCCAAGCAGAAACTGTAGTTTTTGCCTTGTGGAGTATCTTAGCACATTACTCTGGAAGGTCTGACTGTAGCTCTGTTTTGCAAGGTGATTTCCTGCTGTGCAACTGATATCAGTGGATCATTGCTATTAACTGCACCCTCTGGGGATTCATCCTCCCTCTGTGCCACACTGCAGCACTTCTCACCTGGGCAGGTTTGCTGGGTTATCTGTGTGCTCTCTGACTCTGGGATCACTCTGACCAGTTACCCTCCTCTCTGGATCTGAAGTGCATGGCCTCTTGTCTGTGTTGTGAGGGTGTAGATAGTCCCTTCTGGTCACCATGCCTCCTCCTTCTGCAAGGTTACACAAGGAAAGCTGAAACCTTCTTGCCAGAGGCAAGGGAGCAAATTCAGTCTCCAGCAGACCTGGAACACCAAACAGCTTGGAGAAGGTGTGCTTCCAGGACACATGCCAATGCTGTACCGGCACCAAGAAACTGCAGCAGGCTTACAGAAATGCCACAGGCAAAACGAGAGCTCTGGTAATTCACAGGCTCCCTGGGTTTGACAGGCAACCATCCAGCCTCACCTCTTATATAATGCCAGCTCCTTCATTTTGTGTCCCACACCCAATAATATGTGCTTGCCAGCAGTGCTCTGGGGAAGTTAACCAGCCTCAGTGCAGAATCAGATGGAGACAGGGAATGTACCATGTCCATGGGTTGATCAGCCACATTCTACAAAACTTCTGATCAGAAACTCTCTGCTCATGGCACCCCCACTGTGGTGCCAGCTCTTTCTTTCTTCAGGAGACTAAGGAGGTTTTGAGTGCCCTCTGTTTACTCCCTGTGACTGCAGTGGGCTAAAGGCATTTTTTCTGTCTGAGAGGCTAAACAGACTGAGCTTGCTATGAAGAAAGCAGTCCAGTTGACAGCCATTGGAGTTGTCTTCCCCCTCCAACCCCAGGGTCAACACACCTTTTAAAGCAGGGAAGCTCTTGCCAGTGCTGTAGCCTGGTGTCACCTACCTTCCTTTACCCTTACCCAGCATGTCCTTCTCTGAGTGTCCACTGTGAGGACTCTGTCGGGATTTTAATTCGTGTTCCCCAAGAGAAGTGCTTGGAGCCAACTTAGTTGATGCAAGGTGCATGCTGAATCAGGAAAGGACAAAACCAGCAGAAAGAGGAAATCTTTTCTGAGTTGAAAGGGCCAAAAGGAATTAATCAGTGCAGGGAAATGGTCTCTCTTGTCTACATAGATGGCATATGAAAGAGAAAATAAAGTGTTTTAGAAGGGAGAAAGGAGAGAAAGGTCCTTGCAGCGTCCCTGTCAGTACCAAAATAAATCTCTGAGAAAAGAAATGGGAAACAATAGCAGCAGAAAGCTGCCAGAACGATGGCAGAGCAGAGCCTTAGGAGCAGATCTCTTCCTGACTAAAGGCTGCCAGCTCTGGACCTGTGTGGTTAGTTTGCTTTGGTGAACCCAGTAACTGCTGGCATCTGCTTGTCCTTCTGATCCGTGGAGTGCTTGCTAAATAGGCCTACTGGTGATACTGAAGGCAGTGTCCCAGTATGAATGTAGCTGAGCCATTGAACCAAACACTGGGCTTGAACCAAACCAGCCTTGTTTTGGAGCAGCTAAACTGTCCAGTGCACTGGAAAATGCTCTGGGGAACCTTGAACAAGGTTGCTAGAGAGCGAAGTAGCAGAAAATGTTTCCATCCAAAAAGGATCCAGGCAACATCTCCTTACAGTAAACAGAAAGCCTTGCAGTTCTGTGATCCTTAAGCATAAGGGGGAGTGGATGAGGCTGCCGGGAGCAGGCTGACAGCCCTGGGAGGTTTTATACTGACAGAGCACATCTGCAGAGGAGAGCTGCTAGGCTGTCATGCAAACCCAGCGGGGGACTATCTCATGCTGCAAGCACAGGCTGTCCACCTCTCCAGGGGCTCCTCACACCTTCCTGAAGATGAAGGTGTGCAGGCAGGGAAGCAGGTCAAACCACCGGCGTTATTAACAGCGGGTCTGACATCTGGGCTGGCCAGTGGAATGCCCCAGGCATTCGCCTTGTTTATTTTCCTTCTGCCTTTGCTGCTCTTGCTCTGGACAGAAGCAGCCCTGCCTGTATTACTAACACACCACTCAGGGTAAGCACCAAACGAATCTCCCACTGTTATGAGCAAACCAGCTCAGGCATTTTAAAAATAACTGCTGCTTTTCTGTGATTTTTGGACAAATTGAAACTAAACCCTCTTCCCTGACACACACTGGTTTTGTCTGCTGTGCTGGTAGGCTGCTCTATGGTTGCAAATCTCCAATATATTGATGTGCCCTGATTCTGCTCTCACTTGGCTTAACTTGACATTCTGGAGTAATTTCATTAATGTCAGTGGAGACATTTCCTCTTTATGCTGGCGCAGAGCTAATTTGGATGTCGGCCTCACCATACATAGAGGAGAACTGGAACTGTCCCCTGCTGCAGCTAGCAAGAACTGTGCAGCAGAGGTGAACTTGCTGGAATGCAGAACATGAGCATTTAACTGCTAGGGGCTAGGGAGGGCTGCACTCCTTCCTCTGGCTTGCAGGTGGCTTTGCCAGGTGGCTGTTGATTTGTTCAGTCCATTCTCTGCAGCACAAGGGAAACAGTTCTTTACATTGACCATGTCCTGTTTGGAGACTTTCTTCAGAGGCACCTGCTCTCTTCCTTTTGCTCTCCTCTTTCAAACCCACTCATCCACATCTTGGTGGCTACTATCATGAGCTGTTTGCTCTCGTGACAGTGGGGCTCAGAGTGTTAGACCTTTTAGAGTCTATTTTTAGCTGAGCTTCTTTCAAGAGCGGTTGAGTAAATGTATATCCTGTGCCTGGAGATGATTTCTTGGGGGCTTGGGCTGCTGACATGCTGAGCAGAGCTCTGGTGATTCTGGCAGTGGGACATTCATTGATCCCTTTGAGGGTGTTACAGGGAGGGTGCTGGAGTGGGTGTAGCTGGTGATATGTATAGGCAGCCAAAACCTGGTGTTGTAATGTCTGAGACCGTCTGAGTTTGGAAAAGGCCCCGATGATATCACCCTGCAGAACTGTGAAGAGTGGAGCGCAGGAAAGGAAATGTTCACAAGTTCTTTCCAAATCTGTAAAGGAGAGGAATTACTGCTCCCTCTTCCCATTCTTACTGCTCTGCTTCAAAGTGGCTTTCATTCACCACCAGGCATCAAAACAGTCAGTTCTTTTATTTTTTTTTTTCTACTGCTACCATCTCTGTGCCACATGAAGCAGAGAGTGCAAGAGCAATGCATCTTCTGTACAAGCTCCCTGTAAAGGCATTGAGTTCTGCCTTATCATTCTGCAGTTTTGCTTAATTCACATTTAGAATGATAAACAAGCATTGGTGCTTTCAGTGCTGCTACAGAGCGTGCAAAAAAGAGATTGAGTTCTGCAGGAGCTCTTTCTGCAGCTCTCTATATCCCTCAGCTTCCCTGCATGACTGCCAGACCCTATCTGAGCCCCTTCCAAGTCCTGCCTTGGAGGTCTGGTTATCTGCAAGACCATCCCTGTTCCCTGAGGCCGAGACCAGAACAGCAGAGCCACTCTACTTCAGAAAGGATTTTTTTCTGGAGGTGGAGACCAAGACCGTGCAGAAATAGCTTAGCTGCTCTCAGCTCTGCTTTTTTAACGTGATCCACCCACTCACAGGATCTTTGGGAGGATGGGAAGGAGAAGCCTGAAACTGGAGCCAGTAAATGTGAGTTAAGTGAGCAATACACTGTACAGCACAAGGAGTGTGAAGAATGATGTCAACCAGTGACTGCATGAACTGGGAAATGATCTTCGTGATTTTTCTCAAACCAAAATGTGGAGAATGTGTGGAAAATATTTCCCTCTGGAGCTTCACGTGGCAAGACCTGCAGACTGACAGGGCTGGTGTGTTGTGCTAAGAACAAGTGAAAGCAGGGTCTGTTAAGATGCTTTGACAGGTGGAGCTTTCTCTTTTATCCATTTGCTCGTTGCTAATGCACAGTCTTGCTTTCCCTCCTTTCTCAGCACTCAGGAGCGTGGCCTTGCTCCCTTCCACAGTCTGTGATGGATGAGGTCAGAATGGAGCCCTCCTGCTTGCAAAAGGACCGACATCATGGGCAATTCAAAGAAAGGGCAAGGCTGATAACAAACTTTGCTTGTGGTTTTCATAAAACCTCATGGCCTGGAGTCACCTTTTCCAGCATGGACACTAGTCTGCAGACTGTCTGACAAAGGGACTGTGCTAATTTGTTTATGCTTGTGAGCATCAGCTTGGTAGCAAGCATGGTCCTACCCTTATGGAAACAAAGACAAAAGATTTTTTTTTTTTTTTTAATTTACTTTCCAGTAACTTTCACTGATTTTTGGAGTGGGGCCCAAAGGACAACAGTGAGGAGCAAATCAGGAGGGAGTCTGTGTCGCACTGGGGCTGCAGGAAAGGTCAGTGTGATTTTTTTCCTCTCTGAGGAGGGGAGTGAGAGTCCTCCTCTGAACAGTTCACCAAATATTGTGGTGTGAATTTGGGATACTGGAGCTGTTGACAGACTAGGGAGATAGACTGAGCATAGTGCTAACAGCTTCAGCCAAAAGATGACTAAGGTAGGGGAAGCATTGTTGTCTCCAAACATCTGTGAGGAGATGGAGATTGTGTTACTAAAGGAGAAAATTCAGACCAAGCATCAGGAAAGTACTTTCTAGAAGTGACCTGTGTCTCCCCAGGGAGGGGGTGGGAGTCCTATATCTGGCGAGTTGGGAACAACAATAAGTAATAACAAGTCAGTCTGATTACTTGCCATTTCATGATAACAAATAATGTAAAATGAGTCTTTATGAAGAAGTAGAGTTCACTGATAATAACCAAGTGCACAAGCCAGGGGATGAGCAGGATAGGACTTGGGAGTATCTGATACTGGCAGAGTGTGCCTGGGAGTTCTGCTGACATCCTTAAACCATAAAGCCTGTTAGATTTCATTCACTCACTGCTTTGAAGTAGAATTAAGTTCCAGTCCTGGGACCTTCTCTGAGATTTCTAATTTGAAGATGGAGTCTGATACAGCAATGATCAGTTTGTGCTTTATTTCCTGGCAGTGAGATCAGGGGTCTGGGTTGATGAAAAGCTCGACGTGAGCCTGCAGTGTGCACATGCAGCCCAGACAGCCAAACGAGTCCTGGGCTGCAGCAAGAGCAGTGTTGGCAGCAGGGCAAGGGAGGGGATTCTGCCCCTTTGCTCTCATCAGATCCCACATGGAGTACTGTGTACAGTTCTGGAGCCCCCAGCACGGGAAGGACATGGAACTGTTGGAGAGGGTCCAGAGGAGGCCATGAAGATGCTCAGAGAGCTGCAGCAGCTCTGCTGTGAGGACAGGCTGAGAGAGTTTGGGCTCTGCAGCCTGGAGAAGAGAAGGCTTCCAGGAGACCTTAGAGTAGCCTTCCAGGATCTGAAGGGGGCCTACAGGAAGGCTGGGGAGGGACTATTGACAAGGTCTTGTAATGACAGGACAAGGGGCAATGGGTTTAAACTGACAGAGGGGAGATTAAAACTGGATGTTAGGAGGAAGGTCTTTGCAGTGAAGGTGGTGAGACACTAGCACAGGTTGCCCAGGGAAGTTGTGGCTGTTCCCTCCCTGGAGGTGTTCAAGGCCAGGTTGGAGGAGGCCTTGAGTGACCTGTACTAGTGGGAGGTGTCCCTGCCTATGGCAGGGAGTTGGAACTAGATGATCCCTTCCAACCTTACCATTCTATGGTTCTATGATCCCAGAGACCTCCATACTCTCTCTCATGCTTCCATTTTACTTCCATGCTATTTGAAGTGGAAGGATCTCCTAGCAAAGAATGCAGAAAGGCAAATGTGTGTTTTGGATGGAGCTTGTTCTGTGATACAAGCCAAGGGCTGCAGTGGGGTCTTAAATAGATAATCATGCTCAGGAGTATGTGAGAAGCATCTCCTCTGAGATGTGACCAAGACCCTTGATACCCTGGCCAAATAGAGGCCTGTCTACAGAGCAGACAGAGCTGTAGATGTGAGGAGTAACCGAGTCTATGGGCCTGAGGGAGCCCCAGACACCCAAATTACAGGGCAAATCCCTCAGTTCCCTCTGCAGCTTGTGTCTTGGAAAAAAAACCCCAAACTAACAACAATTCCTTGTTTATACACCACTCATAAACATGTGCCAAGGCTCTGTAGTGTTTTGAGACTTTTGATCAACTCTTTCTTTGCTTTGGTAAGCCCGGAGCAAGACTGCAGCATTTTGTCTCCTTTGCACACTCAAAACCTTGATTCTATCATGAGCTGTAGAGCCAACCCTGAAGGGTTAAAAGGTGAAATATTTTTTGCATGTCCCTTTACCCACTTCATCTGTTGATGATGATGATCTCTTAAGTGGTTGTCACAAGATAAGAGGGAAAACATGACTGAGAGGGTGCTGGGAGAACTGCACTAGGCTTGTGCATCACCTGCCCCACCAGTGGAAGGGGAAATGGGTGACTCAGGGCCTGGGAGTGCAGCAGGGACAAGAGGGAGGTGGAATCTGCCTTATGGGGTCCTGACTGAAGTGTGGTTGAATGCTATCCATTGTGGTCTCTCTGGTGTCCCCCAGCAAGCTTTGTGAATGTTGAAGGACAGGAGTTTTGGGCCCAGACCTACAGCCTCATGGAAGTGTCACACTAGAGGGCACTTGACTGTTTGAATGTGAGACGCAGGAAAACACAGGGAGGAAAGACAAGAAAGGGGCTGGTGGTTGAATTAGCTTTTTTATCCTGGAGTAGGTTTGTTGGAGTACAGACTGCTCTGCAGAAGGGGTTCTCTCATGTTCCATGGGGAAACAAGCACAAAGGGGAAATAAACTGCAAGAATCAGTGACTGCTTACCAGCCAGATCAGCAAAACTCTTGTCCACAGTTATCCTAAAAGAGGCTGCATTGTTTCAGAGACACTTTCTCTCCCCAGGCCCAGCAGCCTTCACTCCTTAAGCAGACTCTGAACCTATACCTGCCAGGAACTTGTTAAACTTCCATGCAGAGCTTGGGGAAGCTGAGCACAGAGTGGGAACAGGGAGTGCTGGGTTGGATGGGATAGCCAACCTGGGCAGGAGGAGCACAGCATGCTTGTTTGGAGATCCATCTGGAAGTTTGTGGAGGCTCACTGTTCCCCTAGACTCATCCCAGCACAGCCTGGTCTGGCACATGTGGGATGGATTCAAACTCTGGGTTGCTTATAGGGGCTTCCAAGGATGCTTCCAGCTTGCCCTGATGTGTAAGTCATACTTCTTCCTCAATGGTCTTCATTATCCAAAGACTGTTTTTCTTCTCTTTCTCCTTTGAAGAGATCAGTTCCCCAGGTACTTGAGACTGAAAGGATGGTAGCAATACCAAATGCCCTTGGGCCCATCTTTCACCATAAGAACCTTTATGGCTCACCGGGAGCAAGCTCAGTAGATGGAGATGGATCATGTACTATAAGAACAAGTGCCAAGAAGAGTGGGACAAGGTGGGACACAACCAGTCTGCAGTGGCTATGTACCTCCTGTGGTGGAAAACTGATGATCTGCTTGTGGATGGCCTGGCTGAGAGACAACCACCTGTCCCACTCCCACCAGCACCACCTCTCTTCTGTGCCTCCCTACATGAAGTGAGCATCAGTAGACCTGAGCTCTCCTGTACTGAAATGACTTCACTGTTTGGCTGCTCAGCTGGTGTGACACTGCTCAGAAATGTCCTGCAGCAGGAAGCCAAACTGATCTTTGCACAGCAAGGGGAACCACCACAGCCAGCATGGCCCTGCACACTCCGAGGAGCCTTCCTACAGCACCAGCCAGTGTGGCTTTGCAGACCACTAATGCGAGCAGGCACTGGGGAATGGCTACCCTGCCAGCCTCCCTCACCTGTGCTGCAGGGCCTGGCCAGGTGCAGGCTCTGGGTGCTAAGCTAAGGAATGAATGGAGAGTCCCAGGAGGGCTGTGCTGGGCATGATCTGCAGTGCAAATGTCACCCTGTCTCTCTCTAAAGCAGACTTGCCTTGGGTGCCTGTGGGGACCTGAACTCTACAGCTGGGGAGACATCTGTGATTTGACCAGGAGAAGTTCTTTCCACAGAGGCTGTGGATTCTGCGTGACCTGGTCTGGGCTTGCTGCTTCTCCGCGCTGTGAGTCGCTGTGTGCACAGTCCTTGGGTCACTGCGGCAGGCAGCAGGACCTCACAGTGGCCTTCTGCTCCTCCTGGGGAGGCTGGAGCAGCTCTCCTATGAGGACAGGCTGAGAGAGTTGGGGCTCTTCAGCTTGGAGAGGAGAAGGCTTCCAGGAGACCTGATAGCAGCCTTCCAGTATCTGAAGGGGGCCTACAGGAAGGCTGGGGAGGGACTATTGACAAGGTCTTGCAATGCCAGGACAAGGGGCAATGGGTTTGAACTGGCAGAGGGGAGGTTTAGACTGGATGTTAGGAGGAAGTTCTTTACAGTGAGGGTGGTGAGACACTGGCACAGATTGCCCAAGGAGGTTGTGGCTGCTCCCTCCTTGGAGGTGTTCAAGGCCAGGTTGGAGGAGGCTTTGAGTGAGCTGTACTAGTGAGAGGTGTCCCTGCCTATGGCAGGGGGTTGGAACTAGATGATCCTTGACGTCCCTTCCAACCTTACCATTCTATGACTCTCTTTTGCCTTGGCTACCCTGTGCTGTTTGACAATTTCCATTCATCTGTAATAAGATCAACACCTCTGCAGTGTCAGCAGATTGTCATCCTAACATCTTCTCAGCAACAAGCAGCATATTAGCTGACCAGGAACCAGACTGGCCCAGAGCGATGCTTGTATGAAAAATTTCCCAAAAGGAGCCATTGACAGCTCCTAGGAACTGAAGACCTTGGAGAGAAGCAGCCAATTAAGGTTGAGGAGCCTATCTTGTCAAGGTAAAGCTTTACAGAGCGGAGTGGAGGGAGAAAACCAACTTGGTTTAAAAATAAAGCAGAACCTGATCCTTCACTGCAAGGCAAGTGCTGCCTTCCTCATCATCCTTCCCAACACCCATGGAAAAACTGTTGCCACAAGGAAATCCAGACTGGAGGACTCAGCTCAACCCTAGCCCACACCTATTGGGGCAGCTCAGCCCTGAGACTCCACAGATTCCCAAGATGCACTGGGCCATGGGTACCAGATTAGCTCTTTTTTTTTTCTTTTTTTTTTTTTTTTTTTTCTTTTCATTTAGCAGAATCCTGCAGAGCTGGGCAGCTGCCAGTCAGTCTGTCAAGATGTGAACTATTTTGGGAATTTTTATGATGGAGCAATATTTTTTTGGTAAACAAATGGAAAGCTGTTAAACAGGGACCTTCACCTCACAGCTTCTGGTTCAACTCCTTCATTGCTGCCATACCACAGTGACTGTACTGTCCGCTCTGCAGAGCTCCCTTCATGGCTCCAGCAGGGGCAAAACAAATAGCAGCTTCCCTCCCTGCCCCCACCCCCTTTTAATGAACTCCTCAACAAAAATAAAAGAGGGAAAAAAAAAAAAAAAAGAGTGATTTTGGTTTAAGCAGCAGAAGTGTTTTCTTGGTGGACTTAACCCCTCACCCTCAGCTCACTGAAAGCAAGCTGTATACTGAGGCTGTGTGCTACATTATCCAGCCATGCAGCATCTAGCCACATCCCAGGCTGCATTTCCTCAGGACTGCTGGAACATGAATTCAACCAGAAGTGACACAGGGGTGACTGTGCATAAAAGGAAGACTTCCTTTTTCACAGTGTCTGTCAATAGGAAGCCCTGATGGAGTCACAGAGTACACAGAGGAAGATGTTTGTATGGAAGAATTGAGTAGGGAAAGGAAGGGCAGAAACCTTTCCCACTCTAAGATGGGGATGTACTGCATTTCTCAGGAGAAAACCCATCAGGGGGCAGTGAATCCTTCTTGCTGCCACGGGCTGAAATTCATTTCACTGTCCCTATAGGTTGGCAGTTGTGAATCCAGTCTCACGTGGGATGTATCTGCCTCAGCCTTTGGGGGAGCTAATTGATAGCAATCAATTGGAATGAGCCAACACATTTGTCTGCTCTGCACATGCTCCATCCACGTCACAAAGGCAGTTTGTGGTTTTCTGAGGTTCCTGGAAAGTCCAGTCCAGCTTGTACAGCAGTGCTGGCTCATGCAGGCCCTCCTGGCAGCCTATTAGCTCCAGAGCACTCAGTCAGATCACTCAAGTCTCAAGGGATGGTGTCTGCTTCTGTCCTCTGCCCCTTGTTCCACTGTCAAATTCATCAAGGAGCTGTAGTTTCCCCCACTGAAAGCATGCACAATGGGATCATTTGCCTGCCTCATCCTGATTATGTCTTGGAATCTCTCCTGAAGCTCATTAACTGTTCCCACTCTGAGACTCTGCTACTAGTGACTTTTTCAGAGGAGCCTCCAGTAAAGTTGCCTGTGAGCAACTGCATCTTCTCCCTGCCTAGCTGTCTTCTCTTTGTGGGCAATTCCAAGCCCTGCACTTTCCTCTCTTGTCCTCTAGTTTTCTGTTTGATTTTGTAGTCTCAGCAGTTCAGCTCTGGCATTCCTGTCCCTTGTCCTTCTTCTTCTGATTCTGACACTTGCTTTGATTCCTTCCACGTCCATTCATATGCATGACTCTCTTCTTACCCACAGGTCTTCAGCACCCTTCCAGGGCAGTTTTCCCACCCTACTCTTCCTTGCCTCTCTGCCCGTTGCACAGAGTGGCTCTCTTCAGCTCTGTGGTGTGGTCTGCTCTCTGCCATCTAGAAGTAGAACTCCTATGGCCCCACAGTGGGAGTGCCTGTGTAGCATGTTAAGGTAAGGAGTCCCAGGAGGGCTGTAAGTATAAAGGGTGAACATCTCAGGGACTGCAGCAGTAGTGCTGTGGGAGAGATGCACACCAGTCCTGAAGCTCCCTGGCATTTAGGGCATCCCCATTCTGCAGCTGGATGCACAGAAGAAGATTTACTCAGGTCCTTTGGATCCCAAGTCAGCATTTTGAACAGACAAATCTCTGCAGCTCATATCTCCTGTGATTACAGCTTCTGCCACCTGTTATTGGAGTCCCACTTCTATTTTCTCATTTGGCTTCCATCTCTTCACCCTTTAACTTCCCCTTTCTTCATTGCACTCCCCAATTTAGCCCCATGAATTGAAGCTCTGTGTCCTTTCCTGTCTGTCCACCCCACAGACAACATTCTATCCCCAGTAAATATCCCATCTCTTCCCCAGGTTATCTTTTTCTTCTGATCTGGTTGCACGTTTCTGCAGGGTCTTATCTCTCTAGCGCTCAGTTGCTTGCCCAAATCAGTGTTGCTTATGCCTATCACTCCTGTTCCTCCTGCTCAGCCTCATTCCTCTCCTAAAGAAGGCATCTGCTGCAGTTTTATTTCTCCAGCTTTTATCCACTTTGGCCTTCCCCAGGTCCAGCTGCATGTTGTCT
This sequence comes from Eubucco bourcierii, assembly GCA_013396675.1. Lineage (NCBI taxonomy): Eukaryota > Metazoa > Chordata > Aves > Piciformes > Ramphastidae > Eubucco > Eubucco bourcierii. The sequence continues at coordinate 779,126 of VWZE01007835.1, forward strand.
TCTATGCCAACCTGGGAGCTGTGCTTCAAAGAGAAAGGTCACCACGCTGGAAGGGGCAATCCTACAGCAAACCATGCCAATAGAATGTGTTCTGCTTATGCTTGCTTTATACCTCTCTGGGCCTTAGCCTGCACCTCTCCAGCTCTGTCTTCTTCATGTCATGCCATCAGAGACAGCTTTATGATCCCCTGCTTGGATCTGACCCCTTGTCACAGAGAGGTGGAGCAGCAGAATACATGGGGTTTGTCCCAGCAGCCACTCTTGTTGTGACTTGGCTGCTGCTACTTTGTAGCTCTTGGCACTGGGGGCCAAAAGGACCTTTTGCATCTCTGGTTTTTGTGGCTGTTCCTTCACTCAGGTGGCAGGTAAATACACAAGGCTGGAAGGCAGCATAGCCCCTCTGTGGCTGTGACAACACCCAGCTGCACTACAGGGTCACTGGTGGGAGACCTCCCACAAAGGCACCTTACACTTGGGAGGAGCAGGGGAGAGATCTCGAATGGTGACGCTGGCAAAACCAGTGCTCTGGGCAAGAGCTCAGAGTCCTGCCTCAGCTTGGCTTGGTCTGCCTGCACCTCCATGAAGGACATTCTTCCTCTCAGCTCCCAACCTGCAGGCATCTCCTGGTCCTCTGTTGTTTATGATAGTGCAATTTGTTGCCTTGGAAATAAGTACTGGTTTATCCTAAACAGAGCCTACAGTTTCACAGCACAATCAAGGGAGAGGAGCAGATGGTTTCCCCCATCTCTTCTGTTGTATTGTCCATAATCCTCATCTACAGCTGGATGACAGAAATCTATGGTTTGTGCAAGTGTCTGTGGCCTGGCTGTCTCTACCCCAGTAAGCTGAGGAGCCATGTTTCTGCTGGGATATGACATGCCTTTGTGTCTAACATCACCATTTTGGCTTCTTGCAAGCACAACTTGACCAAATGCCTAAGATAAACAACTTCTTGCTGACTTCAGTGGTGTCTATGCATGGTGGGCAGAAAGAAGGTTCAAAACCTGCAGTTGCTGTTTCCTAGGGCTTTGTAGTATCTCTCCTTAAACTTTCAGCCCTCTGCAAGCTCATTCTACTGTTTTACATGTTGAACTTTGGACAACATACGGCTTGCACTCTGTGCAGACACTGAGATTATCCTTTCCTGCAGCTCTTCTGGGCTGAAGCTCATCTGCAGCTTGGCAGCAGCCGTGCTAGGTAGGACTCAGGGAACTGGGTAGGGGCTAGGTCTTCATGCAAGTGTCTTTTCCTGGAAGCTGCTTTCAGAAGAGCTGTTGGTATAGGGGCACAGCAAGGTCATGACTATTATGCACTTGGGGAATCAAAGAGATGTGGAGACTCTATGGAGCTAAGGAGGCTTTGGAATCTGAAATGGCTGGGAGAATCAGCACTTGCAAACCAGAGATTAATTGCTTTGCAAACAGTTCTGCTTTCATTCCTCAGCCTTATTCTTTGTGATTCAATCTGATTTGTTTGAATTCTGTTCCGAGGCTTATGTCCTACCCAGGACTTTGCTGCTTGGCTGCTGTCTTTCATTGCCAGAGTAAATGGGAAAGAGTAAATTTAGGCTGGAGAAGAACAGAATATTTCTTCCTTTCATAGCAGTAGGATGTTTGAGCAGCTTTCAGTGGGAACAGGGAGAGCTAAACCCTGATTGGTTTCGAGACTGAGCCTGGTTAGTTTATGAAGGGGATTATATAAGTGAGGTTGTTAGAGCTTGTGGATGGATTTAGTGATCCAGTGTCTCTCAGTTCTGCCTTTCTGGGAGCCAGCTCTGTTTAAAACTTGTTAGAAGAGGGGGAAATTAGCCTCAAGGTTCAAATGTTCTGAATTTAAAACGGAAAATGGATCAGAGGCAGTTGAAAACTTCGGTTCTTGGTTATCCTTGCCTAGCAGCAGGCAGGCTGCAAAGCCAAGGAAAGTGAAGAGGTCAGCTTGTGGAAAGAAACAAAATGCCTGCAGTTCAGTGTGGAGGTCTGGCATGGTGAGGGCAAGGCAAAGCTTCGAGGACAGCCGTGAGTGATGGGGCAAGGAAGGAGGACCAGCTGCAGTGTTGGGGTAGGGGCTGCAGGCCTATGAAATATGGGAGGAGAAAGGAAGAGAGTTGCCTTTCCTGCACAGACTATCTGGCTCTTTTGCTTATCACTGAGTTTGTCCTTTCTGTAATGAGTAACTGACTAAAGCTCCTTGTGCTGCACCAGTAATCTGTGGCTTTCCATTAACAGGCAGGTGCTTGTACCCTGGGGACCACCATGCTGACTGCCAGAATTTCCTGGCACCAGGTACTGTGGAGTTAAGCTGCCAGGCTGAAGTGTGCAAACAAACATCAAGACCTGTAGTAACAGCCCTGCTTTGTGTTAGTGGGAAGCACAGGCTCCAACTTCTTCCGATTTCTCACCTGTCCAGACTGGTACAGAGAGAAAATGCCTCTTGGAGTTGCAGAGAAAACCACACCTATTTACAGTGGATTCCCCAGGGCCCTCCTGTGGGGTATTAACCCTTCAGTCCTGGGCTCATGATCTCTGTTTGGCATGGAGAGTTCCCCTCCATCCCTGGAGAAATCAGCTCTTCTCTTCCTGCTGTTTGTGGCCCAGGGCATTTGCCCGTCCACTCCCTATAGCGAGTGACTGCTATCGCTTTCCTTTTCATCTGTACAGTTATCTCTGCCCTTTGCATAACTGTGCACTGGGGCTCTTTCTGTGGGAACCAGGCTTCCTGACCCAGCTTCTTCCCCTAGAAAGCAGAACTTGTTCTGCTGTGTTTGAGTTGGACCTGTGGTCACGTCTCTGTGTTTGTCTGAGACCTCGCCGAGTTTCCCTCAGATACCAGCTCATCCCTCCCTCTTAAAATATCCTTGATCTCTTCAGGCTTCTTCCTGGTCTCACTGTTTGCTTTCCCTCTTTTCCCTGGTTTCTGGATTTTCTCGGAAGGAATCCCGTGCTCTGGCCTCCTCAGGCTGGAGTGTTGTGTTGTTGTTTTCCCTGTCGTCGCTATGGGCAGGGATTTCAAATACTGAGCCAAGGAGAGGGAGGGAGGAAGAGAGGCAGCGAGAGAAGGAGGGACTACAAGGGGAGGGATGAAGAAAGTCAGGAAAGTGAGAAAGCAAAGTGTGCAGGGAAGCAGAGTATGGAAGAGACGGGAGAAGAATTAAATGGGAAGGAGGAGCGAAACATGGAGAGAAACAGTTGTGGATAAATATCAAGGAGAACTTTTTCAGTGGTTCTTTTATTAATAACACTGTTGCAGGAGACAGCAATATCCAAATGAAGGCAAGGAATCACTCTCCTCCCTCCCTCCCTCAGTAATGCCTAGGACACAAGGCATCAGAGGTTATTCAAGGCAAAGAGAATCTTCAGAAACTGGATGTCCAAACCTACAATAGCCATTAGGAGCACAAGCTGCAGCAGAGCAAATGGTAGATGGGAATTTGGTGGGTAAGAAAGGAATGTGAAGCACAAAGACCCAGGGGAAAAAAAAAATCATAGAACCTTCTTTCAGTCTGTTGGAAATAGGAAGCCTGGGAGAGGGCTGACAGGTTTTCTGGGAACAAAGAAAGTAGAACAGCTAAGGGAGCTTAGGGTATTGCAGAGGAGCTACATAATTTCTATACAAAAAAGAAAAAAAATATCCTCTCCCCCTCTTCCCAAATAGTGCAGCTCAGCTGCAACAGAGAAGGCAGCTTCAGACAGTGAGAACTTCTAAAAGGAAAGGCTGGTGCCTTGGAAAGCAGCAGTCCCCAGGGCTGGGCACCAAAACCTGAGGACCCTCTGCCAGAGACCAGAAACTGTGTGCAGAAAGAGGGGAGGGCAGAGAGTGCCAAGGAATTGTGGACACAGATCTTATTTTGATCACGTAAACTGCTGGGATGTTCGTTAAGGATCTGCAAGCCTGCACACCCACCTAATCTGCTACATTGCAGCAAGAAATCTGCTGCTTGCTTTCCTTTGCAAAGGAAAATCATGCTCCTGGAGATGCTAGGATTTATGGAGTGCTTCCTGCTCTAGGAAATAACAGCAGGACATGGACTTTCAAAGAGCCAGGAGCAGTGTCTTTCACAGGAACTTCTCGACAAGGCTAAGTGGTCATGAGATGATTTGTGCTGGCAGTGCTGAAATACTGGAAAGAAGTAGAAACCAAAGGCCCTGGAACCTCAGAAGAAGTTTGCTCCTGGGAGCTATGCAGGGGTGGCTTTATGGCACTAATCCAGAGTGCCGTAGATGGAGTCTAATCCAGAGAATATTTTAATGCCAACGAGTGAGTCTGGGATTGACCTTCAGCTGATTGCTTCTCACCATATTTGCTGGGCAAAATAGGGAAGATACAGGCAGATAAAATTACTGAAGAAATGAAGCCACTTCCACATGAGCAGGGGTTGCAAGGAACATAACATGTCACTCTACAAAGAAGATAAATGGGGAAGGGATATGAATTAGAAAGGACTGTAACTTTTTTAGGAAAGACTATGCATATCAAAGTCTAAGCCAATGCCTAACTGACAAAGATAAGGAGGAAATTCCTCTCTGGAGAGGTTATTCCACAGCTGTCTCATACATTTAACTGAAGGATCCAGCACTGCCAGGGCAAGCTCTTGCGCAGCCTTTGCCAGTGCCAGTATCTAATCAGTCCTGTTTTTATAAACAAGCAGCCTGGGGATCAATCATCCTGTCAGCCTGTGTCCATTAGGATGCTGTCTCACTGCTGTGGCCATGACTGCTCTGGCCTCAGCACTGCCACCAGCCCAGACCCAGCTGCTTTGCTTCATTTACTTTGAGGCAATCTTCTTACTCCTACTGGATGTGTGATTTGTCTCTTTGCTCCTCAGCCCAATTCTCCAAGATGCCCAGAAGTAACTTTTTTCAAAGAAAAATCAGATTGGAAATGAGTTAGAGCTGCATTGAGGGAACAGTGCAATCAGAATTGGGTTGTGGTGTGATGTGTAGCCAGAGGTGACTGAAGGGTGGCTGTATCTAGACTTGCATCACCACCACCCTGCTCTGCAGGCTGAAGCTTTCTTGCTGCAGATAGGTACTGTACTCTGATGCACAGGAGTCCAAAGGTGTTAAGTCCTAGGTTGCATCCTCCTGTAGATGATTTTCACCATTGACTATCAGAATTGCAGATAACTGTAAAAGATGAAGATCAGGAAAAAGGGAGGCAGGTTCATGAGGATTTGGACAGTTTAGGTGAATGGGTGACAGACTGAAAAGCATTGTTTCATGTGGTAAATATAAGATGGCAAGTGGGAGCAAGGAGCAGTCTGAGGAATCCCAGTTAGGCAAAGCCACAGTGCAACTCTCTGAGCCTCAGTGAGTGGGAAGGGAATCATTAACCCTGTCAGCTGTGCAGAGAGGCAATGTGGGTGGGAATTTTCCATGTAGGAGGTCAATGTGGCTTTATGTCTGCCAGGCATGTCCTATGTACATATTGTTGTGCTAGTCTGCCCTGGAGAGGTTACAGAGAGAAGATGAACTGGAGTAGCTAACATCCAGATCAGGCCTAGAATATTAACTAACATAAAACTGTGCTTGGATGTGCCACAAAGATGTTTAGGTCTAGTGCATCATTGGTTCTCTTGGCCCCTGTGAGGTTACTGGAAGCTCATCTCTCCTGGTGATGGTGGCATCAGGTGGGTGTGGAGGGCAAGCAAAGCATTGCTGGGGTCTTAAATGTGCTTTGGGTGTCCCAGGAGGACATGGCACATTAGGTGTTGGGGATGCTCAGGAGCCCTGTTGATGGTGTGACTCTCATTGCTGTGCTATGGATGGGGCTATAACATCAAGAGTGATGCTGAGAAACCTGTCATGATGGACTAGTACTGAGTCTTCCTCTCCTACCCACTCTCAGAGGACACAGACCTGCATAAGACCACTTCTGCTGTGAGAGGGCCACCAGATAATCCAGAAGAGAAGGATGAGAAGGTCAAGCAAGGATGGCTGCAGTGCTGTCACATGGCATCCTGGCCTGTGTCTGGATCCAGCTGATGATCTACAAAATTTATCCCTGTGGGGAAGGCAGGGAAGCACACACTGGTGGGCAGAAAGCAAAAACTTCCCAAGGACACACAGCAAGTCTTCTACAATCAAATTCCTGTGTTGGTGCAGCTCTGTTTCACTCTAGAATTCACTCTGTTACTGATAACTTTTTGGCCCCATTTTGTGTTGCAGGGGCTGTGTTTCCTCATCCATGAGCCTTCACCTTCCACTTAAAGTTATTTTGGACAAAAATATTTTTTTTTTTCATTTGAGAATAAAGTTATCTTCCAAGTGGTGAGGTACTGACAGGTTTTTATTTCCTCTGTAGTGGTGCTTTTGCTTTTTCTCAGCCACTCCTGTCTCCTGTCATTCCCACTTGGTTGGTTTGTCTTCGTTAGCACGTTTCCAGAGCAGTGGCAGGACTGACCAACCCTGGTAGGGCCAGCCATGTTTATCTCATGACTCCACATCCTTCAGCAAGCAGCCTGTTGTTGGTGACTTTTCTGTTCACTTTCACCCACTGAAGCCACAAATTCTTATGCTTTTTCTAGCCCAAATGAAACTATCTGAAACGTAAACATGTTTGGTATTTACACGGGGCAAAACTCATCTTAGGGGAAAAAAAAACAACCAAAAACCAACAAACCCAACAAAACCCACAACAGTTCAAGCACAGACGGCTGCAAGAATGAGGCAAATTCCCCTGTGAGCTGAGAGCTCTCAACTCAAGGAAGAGTGATGCAAGTTTGTCCCTTTAAAGATGTGCGTAAGCACTGTCCCAAACAAGGATGCTTCCCTGGAACCAGCTCTTCAACAGCTAAGCTAAACAAGTCCCAGTTAGTCCTAACTTGGATTATCATAATAGTGGAAGCTCAGTTGCCCCCAGAACCTGCAGAGGGGAAGCTGGAGAAGGAAAGACATTGTAGGCTAAGGGGCAAGATTCAGCTGTACCCCCTCTTCTCTGACCTTATTCAACACAGTCTTGGGTACACAGCTTTGATATCAGTTCACTGCAAACATCCTGTGTGCAGCTGCTGGTCGTACACAGACTGGTAGGTGTCAGGTCCCTGCCTCCATCCCATGGGGGCTGGCTGGGGTAAAGAGCACCCATGAAAAGGTCAGTAGTCAAGGCTGGGGCTGTAGATGTCTATGTTGCAATAAGATCTCCCAGCTTTGCCCACTAGAGAAAGGGAAATGGAAAACAGAGCATGAAGAGCTCTCTTTCTTCCAGGCCCCAGCAGAGAAGGGGAAATGGCACTTTCCCACCTTCCCTAGGGCAGAGAAGAGCTGCAAGAGGAACCACGTGCTGAACTGGACCTTGCTCAGCCAGGTCATCAGCCTCTTCTGAAATCCCCCTGGCTTTCCCTATACCTTGCCACAGTGGTGAGGGAGTTGCTATGCCCCGAGGGCAACTTGCATGAATTGCTAGAAAGAAATATTTGCAACCGTGTCAGGATCCCTCCAGTTAAAGGCACTAGAGAAGCCTGTCCTATCTGATACAGGAAGGTAAAGGAGGGCATACAAGAAAAATAGATCTCTGCAATTGTCCCTCCCCCCCTACTCATCAGGCTAGTATGCAAAGATGTATAGAAAATCATCCTTTCCCTCTGAAAGCAGGAAGAACAATAGCATAAGGAGAGTAGGAATGAGGATATGTGTGCTGTGTTCTGCAGAGACAGACTCTCACCTATTTCTACAGGACAGGTTGGGCTAAGTACATCCTATATTGAACGCAGGATTTCTGGTCTCCTTTCCTGCTCAGCCCCAGCTCCCCTGCTGAGTTGTCTTTCTGGTGCTGAGACACAGGTGAAGAGGACAGGGCTAGAAAGTACAGGTGGTGGGAATTTGTGGATGATGAATAGTCAGTGGGGAAAAGAAATTAAATTGGTGAATGCTGAAGAGAAACAATGACTGACAAGCCAGAAGAAGGAAAACAAGGTAGGATAAATGGTGCCTCTCTATGGAGCTGGGTGGGTGTGAAAGATAGGTCAAAGAGAAGGCAGTATTGCTCAGCTCCATGACAGACTCTTCTTCTCTGTAAGGACCTGCCCACAGGGCCCAGGGATGTGCCAGAGGTCTCAAAGGAATTTGCTAGTTGTGAGTCCTCGCTGTGGTTGGTCCCGCTTGGGAGACAGGTCTCATTTCTTTCCCCATGTAGTCTGGGCGTAGGATCAGGCAGAGGGAGCTGGGTAGTGCCACTCAGCCCATTGGTTTTGCTAACCACTTCAATATTTTTAATTTTCAAAGAGAAAGGAGCATTTCTATCCTAAAGCCTTTAGGAGTAACAGCCCTAGAGCACCTGTGGGAGGTCTGGGATGGTCCTCTTGACTGTGCAGAGCTTTGCTTCCCAGAACAGTTTGGCAAATGCAGGTACAATAAAGCCAATGTCAGAGAGAAAGAGGAAGGAGACGATTCAAATCCATGCAAATAAGTTATCACGAAGGCCCTGGTCTGCCATCTGCTCCCCCGCCTCCACCTGACATCACAGTGCTAGAGAATGCTATGAGTGTGCCTGTGTCTTGTGCAATGTCCCTCGTAGGATGTCCCGGAATGTGTTGGGCAGGGAAGCCTTGAAGACCCTTGAGTCCCCCTGCTTCTTCCTGGCCCCTGCCCACTCCAGTCAAAGGGCTGGAGGTGATGGAGCTGATAGCTCTGGCCTGGTGTATGGTGGAGACAGCATCGCGTGGGGCGTGGATGGGATGAGGAGGTCACTTCCCACGGGGCAGTGACCTGCAGTTGCCCTGCAGCCCTCCCTGCCCTTGTCTTTGTTGCCCATTGTGCGGCGGCGTTGGCTCTGGGGAGCCCTGGTGACTCTCTCTGGTCCTTCGCCTCCTCGTTCCCAGGCGCAGGACTAAGGGAGCCTGGGCTGCCCGGGAAGCGGAGGGGAGAGCGGAGGGAGCGCAAACAGCAGCGCGGCGAGGGGCCGGGGGCGTACCCGGTCAGGAGGTGCGAGATGCCCGGGAAAGGTGGTGCGAGGCGGCCAGGGATGCCACAGGGGTGTTGGGGCTGGCGGCTGCGAAGGCACCGGGGTGCCAAGGGGTAGCGGGTGCGGAGTCCCGAGGTGCAGGCTACGGGGATGCCGGGCTGTGCGGGCGGGATGAGGGATGTCGGGGTGCCGGTGCTCCGGCTGATCCCACCCCTGCGCGGCGCTCCCCGCCCCGCGGCCCCGCTCCCCCGCCCTCCCTGACGTGTGGCGCTGGCAGCCCGGCCGGTTCCGCATTCCCGACCCCTCCCCGCAGCCCAGGGGCCGCTATATAACCGGGGCTGATGCAANCCGCCACAGCCTGCGGGAGGCACGCACCGGGGCGGTGGGGGGCAGCGGAGCGCACCGACATCGGGGCCCGGGGATCGGGGCAGCAGCGGAGGCGGCGGCGGCGGGACTGAGCCTGCAGCCCGCGCCCGGCCCCTGCGGCCGGGCAGCCCGGTCTCCCTGCACGGTGGGTGCGGGTGTGGGTAACGCGGGGCGGGCNGGAGGGGGGCGGGCTGCCAGCGGCCAGGCGCACTGCGGAGGTAGGGAGAGACCCTCATGGGGGAGGTGGTGGGGGAAGTGACGGGCAGAACCGCGCAGGCGGCTCGGAGCGGGGCTGCTGCCCCCGCAGCCGGCTCAGCGCGGGGGGTAGGGCTACCTCTCGGGGCTGCGGGCTGCTGCTGCTCCGCGCTCATCTGCCGCAGGGGCGCGGGGAGCGGCGTCTCCGGGCGCTCCTTACGCCGCTTCACCTGTCGGGAGGGCGGCAGGTGAGGACCCGAGCCGCCTCCGCCGCCGCGTTGGTGCCGCGGGGCGGGCAGGCGTTGCGACGAGCCATGTCTCCGGCCCGCGGGGCCCCGGGAAGGAAAGAGGCCCTGGAGGTGCCCCCACCGCTCGGTCCCAAGTCCGCCTTAGCAGTCAGGCATGGAGTTGAATGGAAGTTGCATTCTTTTGCACGGTCTGCTTCAGGAGGCACTTCTCTTTTTCCATAGGAGGGAAATAGGTTTGAGAGCAAATTGGGGGAAAGGGAGAAATACCAAGAGAGTACGAGCCACATTATGTTTCCATTTTCCTTTAATGAAGGCCCTGTGGAGGTGTACTTGAAAACACAAGGTCTCCTATGCCTTCAAGGAGGGTGAGAACACTCTGCTGGCTGGTTCCAGGGCCATATGCAGTGTATGGTGGCCAATGAAATGGGGCCTGGCTCGTTCTCTTGCTTGTCTTGGCAGCCTACTGCATGGCTTGTATTACCAGCCCTGGAACACAACCACTGCCAAACTGTGTGTGTGTGCGTGTGTTTGGACTCCGAGAGCTCAGCAGAAACAAATGTTTCTGCAGCTCAGACCAGGATTTTTAGCTAGTTTTGAGAAAACTTCCACAAAAAAAAAAAAGCATTATCTGGATGCTGTTATCAGAGTTTGCATTGGGAAATTGCTGGTGAGTGCTTACATGGGGACATCTGGGAATGGCAAGTTGTTGGGGTTCAGATTCTTAGTATAACTCCTAGTGATTCTAAAGAAGCAAAATTCTGCCCGTCTCAGGGATGATTGTGTGGGTACAGGAGCTGCTGTCCAAACTGTCCCTGTGTCAAGTAGCAGTTGGTTGTCCCAGGTTCCTGGGATCTGGGGGACTAGCAAGGTCTGTTGAGAGCTAGCATGCAGGTCACTGCTTCTCACTAAGGAGCCTGTTTCTACCTCCTCTTCACAGCTGAGCACTGAGAGTTTTCCTTCTGGTGGTTTGTAAAGGTCTCTGTGCTGCAGTTCTTGCTGAGGAAGAGTAGGTACTCCCTCACACCTCTTGCCTCCTCCTGCCCTCTTCATCTGAGCAGTGCGCTCAACTAGGCGGCTCAAGTGCTTGCAGTGCTTGAGCATCCTCTCTGCTCTCCATTCCCATGTTTGCTACTTCAGTAGCATTGCCTGGGCCAGGTACTTCACAGCATGCAGTGTCTTGAGTGTGAAGCTGTTGAGAGACTCTTTTCACTGCAGTATGCTCTTTTCTTGCGGCCAGGTCCACTGAGCAAGGGCCATGGTGTGCGGTGTGGACCTATTGCCACCCTGCATGTGGTCTTGCAGTGCCACTGCAGCAAACAAGAGACCCTGCAAACCTGATGCCACCTGTCTCCAGCTGCTTGTATGGATTTTTTCAGTCTCTTGGACTGTCCAGAGTATCAGTCCAAACATTTTAGGCTATTTTAATGTGCAGACAGGCAGTTTAAGGTCCATATGAGCCTCTCGGCTGAGCAGAGCTATTGCAAACTAGCCAGAGTTGGTCTTTATATGGATTAGAGATCTTTGTGGATGATTCTGGCATTCAGGGCATAATTGTGAGGAGTTGGTAGGGGTGGGCTTTCATCTCTGAGGCCATTCCTGTCCCCTGAGGGCAGAACTCAGTACTGGAGTAGGGCTGTCCTCTTGAAGACTAATTCAACTTGAAGATTCCAGCCCTGACCACATGTGGTCATGGAAAGTCCTGGGGGATTTCAACAAGTCAGATGTTAACCTCAGCCTAGCTCAGATCATGATATTCCTTCCTTCTTAAATCCTTTTGTGTTGCTTTGGCAGAAGGAGAGTAGCTGTTACCTTCCTGCTTTGTACTGCTGTCCAGTGGGAGGTGTAGCATTATTAAATATCTGCCACAAGGAACTGGCTGCAATCTCTAATAGTAATGCTGTGATAATTGTGATTTTTTTTTTTTCCAGTTATTTCAATTAGCTATTGGAATAGAGGAGCCTTGCTAGGTTAGGTGCTGTACAAAACATTGCTGTCACAGGTTTCTTAAAAGTCAGTCACTGCATTGCAGTGATAGGGGCAGTGGAATGCTGAACTAGAGCTTTTTCCTACCATGTGTAGGAAAATGCTCAGGAATAGAGAAGGGTTGTGAGCTGACTGCTTTGCTGTTGGCAAAGGGGAGGGTTATTTATGAAGCTGAAGACTGGAGGAGTAGTATCTGCCCTCATAATGGAGATGAGGAGTAAAAGAATCAGGCAGGTTTGTGGTCCTGATGGTGGCATTCAGTTGGGTGGGGAGTGCTGCAAAACTGCACTTCTGCTGAGGAGAGTTCTAGGCTGCCCCATGGGTACAGTGTAGGGAGATGTGTGTGCCTCTGATAGAGAAGATGAGGGAGGCAGCAAGGATCTCTGCATTCCTGTTGTCAGAAATCTTTTCATAGCCTTCTATCAGTGAATGACTTGGATGTTCCTCCTGCCATCTGTATGGAACTAGATGTGCAGAACCATTCCTACTCACAAAATGGGTTTAGACTTCTCTCTCCTGAGGAACTTCACAGCTCCTCTCTCCTCAGCACTGTGGGCCTGCAGTCCGCTCACAGGAGTCTGGAGTTTAGGATGCAACCTTATGTGTATGGCTGTTCACAACCCCTGCAGCTCTTCTCTGACAACATGAGTTTGCCAGTGGGAGGATGTGAACAGCCAGGGCAGCAGCAGGAGGTGTCTGCAGGAAGGGCATGGATGCCTGCAAACCCAGGCCCTGGTTGAAGAAACTGTCTTTCCCTCTTAGGATGAAAGTGGTGTAGAGCTAGTGAGGTACTAGTGTCTACCATGCCGAGGTGGCATGCTGCAGCTCAGTACTTGGTAAGCTGTGCTGTAATTGTGCCTTAAAGTGGCCTTTGAAGAAAGGGGAATGTCCCCGATGCCGTAAAACACCAGGTAATGTTAGACCCTTTGTAAAGAGAGGGCATGCACAGCATTATCCCAGAAAGTGTCACTTCAGCTCTTCAGTACACTACAGGTGGTGGGTTCCTTGGCATCAGTAGGTTCACCTGATGAATGAATGAAAGCAAGCACAGTGGCTGTTGTCAAAGTCCGTGGTTGCCAGCACTACTGCACAGGTACCTGAAAAAGACTACTTATAACCAAAGGACTGCTGTGCTCTGATGGTTGGCAAATACCTTTAATGTACTGATCAGCGTGGCCCTTGGTACTGGCATGGCAAGTTGCTGCTTCTAACAATGCAGACCAGAAGAAGCTAGATAGGAGGTGGGGCGATGTGCTGATGGTAGTACTCAAACTAGATGCATCTGAGCAGTTGCATGCAAATGGGAGAGTCTTGCATCTTAGACAAGAGAAAAACACTCTAACTACATGGCTAAGTACTTGTGGGGCTGGGAATATGGATAGTGACTTTCTGCCTTTGGCTTTGTTGTGCTTAGCTTGGCACTCACTGGGGGCTGAACCTTGAATTGAAAGACCTGTAGGCTCTAGTGATCTTGCAGTCTCCCCAGGCAGCAGAGTCCAGATGGAAAAAAGCAAGTGGCTCTATGTTTCAGAGAAGGAGTGATAGCCAACTGCCCTGTCTTTGTTTAGGAAGTTACATTCTTGGGGCATGAGAAGCTGGGCACATCAGGAAAGGGCTTTTACATAAATCATCCTTTTGCCAGCAGAAGGAACTAGAAAGGTAAAATGTATGAGACACAGCCTGAGGCAACTTGATAGCTAGGAGCTAAAACAAAACAAAACAAAAGTACAAAGTTTCTGGTGGATGGTAGCACTAGTTCTGATCTCCACAGCAAAACGATTGTCTGTTGGCCAGAAGCAGATGAAAGGCAGTTGCTATGACTGAGGTGCTCCACATGCAAGTGTGGCAGTAATACGTTAAGTGCTAACACACTGATGAAGAGATCAAAGATCGTTTGCATGGTGGCTTGCAGACTTTGGCAGTGCTCAGATGCATGGCAGCTGGCAAGTAATGGCAGGCACCCAGGCTGAGCCTGGAGTGAGAGAGAAACAGGCAAGAACAGTTTTGGTTCTGGAGGCAGCATGGAGAAAGGCTGATAGGACAGACTTTGTCTTAACACAGTGCTTAACGTGGGCAAAAGAGAAACGTGTTGGTATTTACAGAGTGTCAGAATCTGTTGGCTGGCAATATTAGGTGCTAGACTGGCTCTCTGAGCTTGGAAGGATACTTGGATCAACCATTGCAGATATCAGAGTGTATAAAATAGCTTGTGTTGGAAGAAAATGTGATTTATAGACAGCAAAATTAGAAATAAGGTTGCAAACAGCCCTTGCTCTCACCAGGGAAACTGACAGCTGAGATAAGACAGTAATGGCAATTTAATTTGAAGTGTGACTGCTGGAACCTGCTTTGAGGTTGTTGTGGTCCTCTCTGCATGATGATGTTGTTGACGCAGCAACAGCAACTGCATTGATTTTCTAAAGAAGCAAACAGCTCCTCTGGATGCGTGAGGATGTATTGGATGGTTATGAGGGAACAGTGGGTGCAAACTAAGGTATTGTCTGCATAGGGAAATTAAGGATGATTTCAACACGGGCAGGCATTCCTGTGCCAGTTTTGTCTGTGGGTAAGAATAGCGCTGAAGAGGTGGCAGGAGTGGCGTAAATTCAGGCTGGCAACTGGAGTGCAAGCCCCCGGGGACACTGGGTTACATGGGTTATGCCTACGCACGTTAGATTTGTGCTGCAACTGCTGTGCAAGCATCTCCTTAAAAAAAAACACCCAACACCCCCCCCCCAACAAACAAACAAAAAAACAACCACCAAAAACCAGAAAATCGAAACACCTCAACAAAGCAAACCCCCAGAAACCCAACCCAACCAACCAGAGAATCCCTGGAAAAAGCAGCAGCAAAATCTGTACAGGAATAAAAATAGAAATACCCTTCACCCCCCAAAAAAAACCCAAACCCAAATTAAGATTAGTACTGCAGGAAAAAGGATAGGAGGATATGCAAGGACAGTGTCACCAGGAAAGCTGAGCAACTGTATAGGACAGCAACAACTTGGTAAAGCTTCTTTCCCACTTGGTTGTGGATTCCAGAAGATAACAGACCCTGACAATAGGAGAACAAAAATAATGGGGTGGTGATTTTAAGAAATGCTAAATCAACCAGTGTCACAGAATGTTAATCATAAGGACATCACTGGGGAACAAAGCACAGAAAAGTCACTCATGGGAGAGGTGCTACAAAATCAAGGTGAGCAGAGGAAACTGTTGGCTTTTTGGGTGTGAAACTGCTGATAAAATAACTGAGTTTGACCGGAGCTTGACTGAGACGACAAAAAGATGATCAGAGGGCTGGAGCACCTCTCCTATGGCGACAGAGAGAGTTGGGGCTGTTCAGTCTGGAGAAGAGAAGGTTCTGAGGAGATCTTATTGTGGCCTTCCAGTATCTGAAGGGGGCCTATGAGAAAGCTGGTGAAGGATTACTTAGGATGTCAGGTAGTGATAGGACTAGCGGGAATGGAGCAAAACTGGAAGTGGGTAGATTCAAGTTGGGTGTTTGGAAATGCTTCACCATGAGGGTGGTGAGACACTGGAACAGGTTGCCCAGGGATGTGGTGGAAGCCTAGTCATAGAATTGTAGAATGGTAAGGTTGGAAGGGGCCTCAAGGATCATCTAGTTATCCCTGAAGGCCTTTAAGGCCAAGCTGGATAGGGCTCTGAGCAACCTGATCTAGTATGAAGTATCCTTGCCCATAGCAGGAGGATTGGAAATGGGTGATCCTTGAGGTCCCTTCCAGCCCTGACAATTCTGTGTTTTTAAGAACAGCACCCAGGCAAGGATGCAAAAGTGTCTGCAGTAATTAAGAGGGTTTACAGACATTTCAGCAAGCAGTCAAGCCTCGCGTTCCAGCATTTAACTAGAACAAGCAGAGTGTAGAGGCAAAGCTAAGGAAATGCAAGCTGAATTTTGACCCATGAAATCACATGTTGGCCAGAGTTTTGCTGCAGGAATGGTTACTGAAGAGGGCAGTAAATGACAACAAGCTGTTTATCGCTGAATTGAAGGTTTAAGAAAGCCTCCTCTGTCTCCTAATTGACTCTGGAGCATCTCGATGCCGTGGCATGAAATGATGAATAGCATCAGTGCAGAAGGCACAGCTACAGTGAATGTAAACTGGAGCAGCTGGCGCTGTGCAGATCCCAGTGTCAGATGTACAACTGCACATTCTCCTTCCCTTTGCTGCTTTGCTGTTGGCTCCATTAAGTGGAAAGGCAAAACAGATACAATGCAGGGATTGTGTGGTTCAGCCACAGGACAGCAGAAAGCTAGGTTTTACTGAAGACATGTTTCTCAGTTCATGTAAGGAGGTGCCTAACATTGAGGGGAAAGAAAGATAGTGTTAATAATCAGTTATGAAAAGAAAAAAACCTCCTAAGATTCCCAGCTAAAGCACTGTGTTAGAAGGTGAAAGGGATACAGGGATGAGCTGGTTCATGTGCCTTAGAAACAATAAACACTGTGAGGGAATATCCAGAAAGGATATTGGCAGGGCACCAGCCACATTCACCCCATCCAGCAAGAAATGGCTGTTGAAATAGTGCAACTTGAAGTTCAAGATCTGCGTTTGACCTTTAAAGTTATTTCTGCCCTACCATGTGAACATGGTAGAAGTATGCTGGAGCTACATGCAGGCATGTCAGTGTCTTCCAGGGTAACAGCCTGGGGAAGAAGACCAAAGTATTAAATAGAATTACATGCCTTGGTTTTTTGATGTGATCAAAGTACAACTTCTTACCTCCAGCGCTAACCAGAAAATAAGATGAAAGTATCTGGAACTTGGGATGAAAGGAAAAGTCTCTCCTACAGGAGCGAGAGGCAAAAGCAGTGGAACAGGAGAGTCCCTTCAATCAGCAAAGAGTGACAGTGTCTGGGCCTGAGGGCCACTCAGGGCTAGGTGGGATGATCTGTCACTGCACCCCTGCTCTGCAGAGATGGACAGATCTCTCCTCATTCCCTGCTTACTTCTATTGCTATAGCCTTGATGGAAATGCTTTTGTGTTCCTCTTCAAGATCTAAACTCAGCTTGACTCTTGGCAGTTCTCAATGTGCTCCGGAGCTTTCTGAACCCTGGGCAAGATCTTGTTGTAGAAGTCATTCCCACCTAGTGCTCAGCTCATCTTAATGTGGAGGTTCATTTGCTTCCAAGTGGCTCCTGGTGCTTGGGTTTTAACACTTTAGATGTAGTTTACACTGATGCAGGTGTGACATAGGCTTTGGCAGTGCAGTCCCTGGATCTGGGATAAATATTTAGAGCATGTTAGGTATTGGGCTAGCTCCTGCACTCTGTCCTGTGCCCGATGCCACACTGGTATGGAGGTTATTTCAAGACCCATTAAGCTACCAGACAGAAGTGGTAGAAGGGAAAGATGGAGCAGAGAAGACACAATGTTTTCTCAAATCCTTAGCCAGTTGTCCCCAGGGTTCAGGAGTGCAGGACATGCTTGGTGGACAGGTAGTCCTACAGTCTGTGAAACAGATTTCTCTTCCCTCCTTGTTTCATAACTTGCAGTGACTCTGATTTTGAGCTAGCTGAGGAGCTGAACTGTCCAGCCCAGTGCCTGGATGCTTTCAGCTGCTTGTTATGCTCTATGACAACAAATGAAAATGAAGGCTTCTAAATCTGGAATGGATTTAGGCATCTACTGCTGGGCTCAAGTTAGTTCTCAGCATGAAGCCTGTGAAAAGATGGCTCAAGACCTCAGATCAGTGTGTGCCACCACAGCTAACATGCACTATTTGTAAGAGGGAAACTTCAGGAGAGTGTTCATGTATTTCAGCTACTTCAAATTATTTTTACTTGAGCTCAAACTGTTCAAGGTGGGGATGGACATCGATGGGGTTGTTGGTGAGGGGATGTGCAGCAGCTGGCCCAGGGTATGCTGCTGTTGACAGCTTCTTCCTGAGTGCCACAGCACATCCTCTTGGCTGGCAGTGTCTGGTAACTCTACCCCAGAATGGTAGGCTGAATTTAATCAGAGACTCACAGAATGTTAGGCATTGGAAGGACCTGAAAAGATCATCCAGTCCACCCCTATGGCCAGAGCAGGATCACCTATACCAGATCACACAGGAGTGCATCCAGGCAGGTCTTGAACCTCTCCAGAGAGGGAGACTCCACACCCACCCTGGGCAGCCTGTTCCAGTGCTCTGTCAACCTCACAGTGAAAAAAATTTTCCTCATGTTTACATGGAACTTCCTATGCCTCAACTTCCACCCATTGCCAATTTAACTACACACAGCTCAGTCCTGTGGCAGTATGTTCTGGGAAAGAGCTCTGGAGTCACCATCCCTTCACCATGCCACCTCACTGACCCAGTGCTTTTTTTGCTGGAGAGGAACAGTCTCTGAGGAAAGTGGTAAGGACTTAGACACAGTCCCCAAAAAACTTTTTTGTGTTTTTCTCTCTGGATTGCAGCCTAGGGTGGGATGGTGCCCAGTTTCTGGAGGCATGAAACATCTTAGCCATGTGTAGGCCTGAAGGGAAGGGAAGGGAGGTAGCTTGCAGAACCCTGCTGCAAGATGGCATGTTTTGACATTGTAAAAGGCAACCCCTGCAGATGTGGAATCACAGTCTGGTTTGTGTTCTTGCAATCTCACCTAATTGAGATGCAGTTTTTTCTGAGGTCAAATATCATTACCAAGTGTTTCATCTTTCTCTTCTGTCACCAAATGGGCAGGAGTGCATTTCATGTGGTAGTACCACTTGAGCACCAGCCTTGCTGAAGGATGAATGGAGCAGAGGACCTGGACTCACCACCTCTTTATGGTCACAGTCTTGCTGCATTTGCTTTGCACACTTTCTCAAGTCCCACTTCTGCTGTCTGGGCAAACTCTGCCAGGGGATATCTCGTGTGGACACCTGGACCTCTTCAGTGGCACATTAGAGTCTATGACAGCTCACAGCTTATTGCAGCTTGTGACTGCTCTCTGACGTAAATCCTCTTCTGTCACACCAGTATGGCTTGAATGGCAACTCTGCTGGGGTCTGTGGAGCATGCATTAGCCTCACTATCCTTGACTAACCTGTGTGATTTTGTTTTCCTTCCTTTCTGCTGCTCATCTCCTGTTCCTTCACAATAACAAATACACCAAATAATCTCCTGCCTAAAGAGATGTGCCAGTGCCAAGAAATCATTCATTTCTCTGCTTATCATGATTAACCCTGTTCATCCTGTTCCCACTTGCCCTGTTTGAGGAGGAGGCTGGACCAGGTGATCTCCAGAGGTCCCACCTCACCTCAGCTGTTCTGTGACTCCATGATCCAACAGTCCTAGGTCATGTGCAGCTTTAGTCAAGTTTTCAGCCTGGTGCTGATACGGCTTTATGTCCCAGAATGGCAAGTGCTGAGCAGCCGTGGAAGCTGACTTGACAATATGTGTGCCTCTGCCTAGCACAGCAGCGCTGCTTGGTCCAAAGCCTGCACTGTCTGTTGCCTTGCCTCTCAGCACCTAAGGGTGGATGCTTTGGAAACAGCAGGGCAACTGCATGCTAACCCTTGCTTCATGCACCTCCTTGCTCTGGCAGTTGGTGCTGTTAGAACTTCTAGGAGTCTGTGCAGACTGATGTGATTGAGGGTCCTTTCTGAACCCATCTTCCATGAATTTACCCAACTGCTTGTTGACTCCTGTCTTGTGACTGGCTTTAGTTGTTGTGGGAAGCTGCTCAAGGAGATTTTGAGTCCACTCCATTTAGCCTTTGGGTTTGGGTGTTTTTTTTGTTGTTGTTGTTGGTTTTTTTTTTTTTTTTTTTGTTTTTTTTTT
>VWZE01007835.1:798604-834420 GCA_013396675.1 Eubucco bourcierii
TTTGTTTGTTTGTTTGTTTGTTTTTTTTTTGTTGTTGTTTTTTTGTGGTGTGTGTGTTTTTGTTTGTTTGGTTGTTGGGTTTGGGTTTGGTTTTTTTTTTTCCCCCTCCTGACATTGCTTGTCCCTCACTCTGCTGCACTGGTGCCTCCTGGGACAGGAGCAGGATGGGGTGGATTTATGAAGGCTCCTGGAGTGTGCTGAGACTGGGCTAGAAAAGTGAACATCAGGACATGGGGTTGAGTTGAAGGGGGAGAAAAATGGCTGCTCTATGGACAGAAATTAACTCTACATGTTGTAACCAGGTCACTTGAGTGCTGCAGGGCAGGTAGGGGTGTACATGTACTTAGCCAATGACCACCTTTGCTTTTTGGCTAATATGACAGTTGGGGGCTTTCCATTTTTGCATATGACTTTATTTCTTTATATCTTAGCTGCTTGTTCTTCACATGTCCTGGTAACTCTCGTCTTAGCTGCTTGTTCTTCATGTGTCCTGGTAGCTCTCTTTCTTCTGCCTACAAGTGACTTGCCAAAGTTTGTCTCAATCCTGTTCTCATTTGTGCTGCAGTATTGTTTTGGTTTTTTTCTTTACTGATACGAGAAGCTTTTTGCACCTTGCTCCATTTCCCCTCCTCTCCTGCTATTGCTTCCTCATTTCTGTGCTGGGAGGTGTTTGTTCAGTGGCAGGATTTTCTATCTCAGTTTTATCTCCTGTGCTGTGTCCCAGCTTTGAGCAGCTAGTGGAGTCTGCCCAGAAGAACTCTATCCTGAGGCATATTATGGCCCTCTTTGTGTAATTTTCTTCTTGTCTTAGTAACCTGTACATTAATCAAAACTCAGTTATGAGCAAACTTTGCTCTTCTGCACTTGAAATAAAGGTGTGCCACAACCAGTAGTTGATTGGACCACATCACTTTTATTGCAGCCAGCTCCTCCTCTTCTGTTGCTTTATCTCTCTGGTCTCTTCTCTTCCTGATCTCCACACCAGTAGTGTATCTTTCCCAGCAGGGGAATTTTGGGTTCTGTCATCCAGGTTTTGCTTGCTGCTTGCCTTTTCCATCGCTGAGGAAGAGCAGCTGCTTTCCCTGGGTTGTGCCCTGTCTGGTGACGGGACCGTAGAATAAACTTGGCTTGTGCTGCATCACGACACCCCACAGCTGGGTTGTAATGGGCCATGTCTCACTCTCCCTCCAGCCTTCGAAGCTGTTTCCCCTGCTATGATGCCAGGGCAGATCCCTGACCCGTCTCTGACGGCTGGTGCGCTGCCTGGGCTCGGCCCCTTGACGGGACTGCCTGGCACAGCCCTGACTGCCGAGGAGCTGAAGTACGCTGACATCCGCAACATCGGGGCCATGATCTCACCACTCCACTTCTTGGAGGTGAAGCTTGGGAAGAGACCCCAGCCCGTGAAAAGTGAGGTGAGTCTCAGAGGCTGCTGGTTGCAAATGGCCCTGTGGGGCTATTGCTTCCACCTGCCCGGGTTTCTCTCCTGCCTGGGTTTGGGTTTCCTGCCAGAGTGGCCAACAACATGTTCTATAAGCAGGTTGTGATGTGTGTTTGGTGACGTGCACAGTGTTGGCAGCTGCTCTGCCAGCTGCCTCTTCCCTGTGCCTGAACTTGTGTCCCTGCGGCACGGGCTGGGAGTAATGGCCTCAGTGTCCCAGACCTGACCAGTCCCATGCAGCTGCTGGCAGCCAGCTGAACTCAAACCCTGCCTGTAGAGTGGGGTCTGGCACGCAGCCAATGTGTGCCTAGGTTGGGGCATGTGCCCAGAGAAGCCATGCAGCCTGGCAGAGGGCTTGTGCCATGCTTTCATCCTGCCTCAGGTGCGAGTGAGCCCTTGGTGCTTCTGCCATGGATGTTGTGAAGGCATGGATGGTGCTGAGGCAGCAGTGGCTTGGCTTGTGCCACAGGCACTGCCAGCCAGGTCCCACTGCCTGAGGAGCGGTCCCTAGCTTTAACCTCAAGGCTCCTGAGATGGAGAAAGGTGGGCAACTTCTGCTCAGTACTGCACTCTGGCATGTCAGAACCAGGCTGCAAGGACTTGGGAGACACTTGCATGGCATTTTCCCTGTGTTGTTGTCACATATATTGGTTGTCCAGTCTTTGACTCTTGCTGTGCTGGTGGTGAGTGTGTCCACCTCTCACTGCCTGCAGATGGAACTGGGAACCCAGCGATTTGGAGGTCCCACACTGGTGAGGATCATGGCTGCTGTCAGAAGGTCTCATAAGCAACCTTCCAGGCAGTGCACTTGCTCCTGCATGAAGATAGCTTAGATGACTGTGTGAGGATGGAGTGATGTGCCTTCTCTAGAGACAGAATGAGGAGGTGGTGGGTGATGTGAAAAGCTGCCTGTGATGAGCTGTGAGCTGAAGGAGTTAAAACATTAGTTCCAGGGAGCAGCCTACTCGTCAAATGGTGCCAACACTTGATTTGGCCCAACTCTTATGGCAAAAGCTCAGCAGCACCCAGGCCCACCTGCAGGGAGGGTGCCTTTTCTTCACTCAGTCCCTTACAGTGGACTCCTGTGGGCACAACTAATATAATGGAGTCCGTTTGATCGCCTTGCACAGGAGCTCTGTGCCCAATGAGTGTCATGTAGCTTCATCCCCTGGAGATGGCCAGAGCTGAGGCTGGGATGCTGCAAGACACCTTGCCACTGGAAGGGCCTGGGAGATACTGATGGCTTTACCCCTTCTATGGATAAGGCAGTCCATGGGTTGGCAGCTGTTCTAGACTCTATCTCCATATTGTGCAGCAGATGGGATGCAATACCCACCTTCCTTCATGGGTTGTGGAAGAAAGAGGGAGTCTCTCGAGGTGCTCTCTTCCTGGGCACTGCTCCTTTCCTGGGGCATCTGAGGCACCTCTGAGCTGGCTTTGCAACAGCTGTCTTTCCTGGAGGGTCTGTGGTCTTGTAGACCTCTGCCTAACAAGGACTGGTAGTGCTGCCCCACTGCAGGTACTGGAAGTGATGAGTGTCCTCTAAACCAGTTGTTGAGAGACCACGTGGAGGAAAGAGAAGGGGAAATCCACTGACCACCTCCCCCACAGCCATCTTCCCTGCAGCTGGCTCCTCCCCAGTGTGGCCTGTGAAACTGAGAGGGTGAGGAGAGCAAATGGAGCTACCTCTGGCACGGGCTGTGCACAAAACCTTGGGGAGCTGCAGCAGTAGCTGCTTATCCCATGAGTAGCCAAGAAGCTGCCCACGCACAATTTTGCAATGCAGGCTGCAGCTGCTTTCCTCCTGCAGGGCTCTGGAGCCTGAGTGTGCTGGGTACTGGCATGCCATGCTCTGTGCAGCACCTGGGAGGGCAGGCTGCTCCCTACCAGCTGGTGAACAGGCAACTCTGTGTGCTTGGGGAACCAGCATCCCCTGACACTGGAGTGTTTGTCTCTGGTGGTATGCACAAAACTCACCCAGCGGGTGCTGGCCTCCCCACAGAACAGCAGATGGCCCCAAGGGGCAAGCTGCCCTCTTGGGGTAGATGGAAACAGGTGCTGCCAGGCTCCTCTGCCATCACAATCCACCTGGGGCACTCTTTTTGAGGCAGATCCCTGCCCCTCAGGCTGATGGCTACCTCTGTCCCTGATACTGCTGACTCCTGAAGCAATTCAAGAGGCAACCCCAGATCTTCTACCCACAGGGCTTCTCTGGAGATTAGCTGCTGAAAAATGCTGTGGGGTGCTAGATTATCCCTGTCCTTTGTGCTTCTGAGTCCTCACCCCCAGCACCAGGGCTATGTCACCCTTTTGAACTGAAATCAAGCAGAAACAGAGAGAACAAAACCTATTTTCTTGAAGTTACAAGGGCCACGGTCAAGAAGCAGAGCCAAGAGTTTTAGCTGCTGCTATCTCTGCAGACCCACCCTCCTTGAACATCTGTACCATATCTAAAGGACATTACCCCTTGCTAGGCCCTGTGTGGGGTGGAGGGGAAGATGAAGAGGACGGGGACAGGTCATTTTAAATTTTTTTTATTGCCAGTGAATGGAGCAACAGGGCATGGAAATATGTCAGGCAGTTTCCAGGGATACTGTGGAGCTTGCACAGTGGCTGTTTGCTCTTCCTTTTTGTGTTACAAACCAAGATGAACTTTGCAGGAAAGTTTGGGGTGCATTTCTTTGAACTTTGGAGCTGTGACCACGTGTCTCCTCTCTGCACTCTCCTAATAATCCTTGAACTAAAAGGCTAAGAAGCTATCAAAGGGGAAGATGTTAAATGGAAAGAGTTAAATGTGTGGAAGGGAATGACAGTTATCCTGACCATTGAATCCTAGAATGCTTTGGGTTGGAATGGATCTTTAAAGGTCATCTAGTCCAACCCCTCCTCACTCAGCAAGTATGTCTTTAACTAGATGTTAATCTGGAAGATCTAACTAGAATTTATATCTACCCCTTGTAAAGGAACTGCTTGAGTCTTTGCTGTGAGGTGTCCCGGTCCTGCCAGGAGGAAAAGGCAACAGAGCATGGAGGCTTCTTGGTCACTTCTGCTAATGCCTGTCATGTCTGAGTTAGGTGGATGTAGTGACACCTGGCCATTTCTACCTGGACCTGGGGCTGTCAGTGTTGTTCTCATCCTAGCTCACACAAATGTGGTGCACAATGCCCCATGGCACTGCCAGGACAAAGGAATGGTGACAACCTGGCATTATGGAGGTTTCTGCATAGCTTGTGCTGAGTTTGCTGAATATTTTAGCCCCAGTTGAAATGGCATCTTTGGTATAATGCTTTGGAAGTAAGGTAGAGAAGGTACCTGGAGTACTGTGTGCAGTTCTGGAGCCCTCAGCACAGGAAGGACATGGAAGTGTTGGAGTAGGTCCAGAGGAGGGCCACGAGGATGATCAGAGGGCTGCAGCAGCTCTGCTATGAGGACAGGCTGAGAGAGTTGGGGCTCTGCAGCCTGGAGAAGAGAAGGCTTCCAGGAGACCTGATAGTAACCTTCCAGTATCTGAAGGGGGCCTACAGGAAGGCTGGGGAGGGACTTTTGACAAGGTCTTGCAATGACAGGACAAGAGGCAATGGGTTTGAACTGGCAGAGAGGAGATTTAGACTGGATGTTAGGAGGAAGTTCTTTACAGTGAGGGTGGTGAGGCACTGGAACAGGTTGCCCAGGGAGGTTGTGGCTGCTCCCTCCCTGAAGGTGTTCAAGGCCAAGTTGGAGGAGGCCTTGAGTGCCCTGTACTAGTGGGAGGTGTCCCTGCCTATGGCAGGGGGTTGGAACTAGACGATCCTTGAGGTCCCTTCCAACCTTACCATTCTATGAAGATGCAGAAGTTATTAGTGCTATAAAACTTTGATGGTGTCTTCTAAAGCATGTGACATGCTGCATACTGGACATGCAGCTCACCTATGGTGTCCCTTTCACCTTAACTCCATGGAGCCAACATTTCATCCTGTCCTTGTACATCACCTTGAGGTGTTTTAATTAGTGGGCTTTGGACTTTGTAAATGCTATCAGTGTGCAGAGTTTGCCATGGATGATAGCACCTGCAGCACCACTAGTGAGGGTAATCTGGGTGGCCCCTACTCCACAACATCACTTTGTGGCCTTGGCATTGGGAATCTCTGATTTCCCTTTTAAGGTGACTAAGCCTGGGTGCTAAAGCAACAAAACTGTACAGATGTGTGCTGAAAGAGGCTTGTTTCCTACAGTGCTCTCCTGGAGGAACTGGCTGCCCAAGGTTTGGATGAGTGTACACTTGAATGGGTGAAAAATTGTCAGGATGGATGGACCCAAAGAGTTGTGGTGAACAGAGCTGAATCCAGCTGGCAGCTGGTCACAAGTGGTGTTCCTTGGGGCTCAGTCTTGAGGCCTATTCTTTTTCATGCCTTTATCAATGGTCTGGACAAAGAGATTACAGAATCACAGAAATATTCCATTTGGAAAAGACCCTCAGGATCATCAAGCCCAAACATTGATTGAGGGCACCCTCAGAAAAGGTCTTAGATGGCACTAAGCTGGGCATGCATGTTGATCTACTTGAAGGTAGGAAGGCTTTACAGAGGGACCTGAACAGGCTGGCTCAATGGTCTGAGACCAGTGGCATAAGGTTCAACAAGGCCAAGTGCCAGGTGGTGCACTTGGGTCACAACAACCCCATGCAACACTACTGGCATGGGGGAGAGTGGCTGGAAAACTGACTGGAAGAAAAGAACCTGGGGATGTTGTTTGGTAGCTGTCTGAACAAGAGCTAGCAGTTGTCCCAGCTGATCACAAAAGCCAACAGCATCCTGGTTTGTATCAGAAATAGTGTTCCCAGAAGAAGCAGGGAACCGATTGTACTTAGCACTGGTGAGGCCACTCCTTGAATGCTGCATTCAGTTTTGGGCCTCTCACTACAAGAAAGACACTGAGGTGCTGTAGCATGTCTAAAGAAGGGCAGCATGGCTGGTGAAGGGTCTAGAGCACAGTCTCCTGAGGAGTGGCTGAGTAACTGAGGTTGTTTAGCCTGGAGAAAATCAGACTCAGAATAGACCTTCTCATGCTCTACAACTATCTGGAAGGAGGTCATAGTGAGGTGTTGGTCAGTCTGTTTTCCCAAGTAACAAATGCTAGGACAAGAAGAAGTAACCTCAAATTGTGCCAGAGGAGGTTTGGGTTGCACATTAGGAAAAATTTCCTCATGGGAAGCGTTGTGAAGCACTGGACAGACTGCCCAGGGAAGTGGTGGAATCCTCATCTCTGGAGATACCTAAAAGATGTGTAGATATAGTGCTTAGGCACATGGTCTAGTATTAGCCTAGAAGTGTTGGGTTAATGGTTGGACTTGATGATCTTAAAGGTCTTTTCCAACCAAAACAGTTCAATGATTCTGTCTCTCAACCACGCAGCCTTGGGGAGATAGAAAGGGAAGGGTGTGGCTGACTTCTCAGACTGGAGCTGCCCTTAGAGAAGGTGCAGATAGGGTGTGGAAGTGCTCATAAAGCAGATATTGCTGCCACTGCGTTTGGAAACACTTGTGCTGTCAGCTATCAGTTATAGGAATGAAGCAGTTCAGCCTGATATCTCAGGTTTTGGAGACCCAGGCCAAATGTGTTTGAAGGCACCATGTGGATGAAGGCACCAGGGACCTTCTCTAGCTATGCTACAAAGGGTATCCTGGATGCTGGCCTTGCAGAGCTCTCCAGCACTCAGAGTTTTCTTGCAGGAGCTGATTTGGCTTCTCAGATGTAGGCTCCACATAAGCCATGTACACAGGCTTTGTAGTAAACATCCTTAAATATTTTGATTATGGGTTTCCAACCCTTAGGGGTTATTGGCCTGGCCAGTGTGGTTTGTGTCAGACAGCACAGAACAACCAAGTCAGTGTGAACAGCGCAGGCGCTGCCGCGTCTCGCTTCTTCACAGGGGATGCAAGCACTGTCCTTGCCTGACCATGGTGGCCCTGTGATTCAGCCAGCACTGGAGATGCAGCAGACAGTCCTATGTACTGGAAGGGGGAGAGCAGCCAGGCCCAGTCTGGGCATCTTTTGGATTTCTCTGCCTCTGTCTTTGGCTATGTGATGCTTTGAATAACTGCTCACAGCACTGTAACTATAGGTGTCTGTGTGACAAACTATGCCTGTCTTTGCAGGACCGGTCTCTTATTTTGCTTGTCTCTGCCCTGAGGGAGAAACCAGCCCTGTGAGGAGTTGTCTGTCCCCTGCCAAACAGTCTCCAGCTGCGGGTATTCCCTCTTTGTCTCCCTGCAGAGCAGAGCTAGAAGCTGTGGCAGCAGCACACCTGGTTTCTAATAAGGATTAGACCTTGTTGCTGGTGGACACTGGCATGGGTATCTGCCACCACTGGGCCTGCCAGGTGCTCACCCATACCTCCTGCCCTGCCCCACACCTGCTGGCTCTGACCTGGGGTTCTCCGTCTTGTTGCAGCTGGATGAGGAAGAGGAAAGGAGGAAAAGGCGCCGTGAGAAAAACAAAGTAGCAGCAGCACGATGTCGTAACAAGAAGAAGGAGAGGACAGAGTTCCTGCAGCGGGTGAGTGCCTGACCTGTCCCAGGGTGCAGCAAGGACCTTGGCAGGGGCTTCTCCCTAGGAAGGTGCCCAGGCTACCAGGTATGGAGAGGGTTGGAGTTGAGTCTTAGGTTAGGACTGGGGTAAGTGTAGCACCCCTGCCTCAGCACAGAAGCATGCAAAGCAGCCAGGTGGGGGTTTTGCTGTGGTGCATCAGAGACCTGTCCTAGGAGATGTCTCTGTATTTTGTTGTGGTGGCACTCGGTAACTCAAGGCAGCAGGGATGCAGGTGAGCTGCCTGAAGGGACTTGGTGCGCTGGGAGGTCTTCAAGTTGCTCCTGTGCTACAGGAGCTGAGAGGTGGAACTGAGCAGGGATGGCTTCTCGGCCAAATTGTTTCTCCTCTTATCTTGTCTTGTTGGAGTAAAGTCATATATGTTTCTGTCCTGCTAGGAGTCCGAGCGCCTAGAGCTCATGAACGCTGAGCTGAAGGCCCAGATAGAAGAGCTGAAGCAGGAGAGGCAGCAGCTGATCCTGATGCTGAACCGGCACCGTCCCACATGCATTGTGCGGACAGACAGCATCAAGACGCCTGAGAGCGAAGCCAACCCGCTGCTGGAACAGCTAGAGAAGAAGTGAAAGTGGCACAGGGCCAGGAGGAGGAGACAGTGATGCAGGGTCTTCCAGGGTCTCTAATGTATGTACTGTATGAAGAACTGTGCACCAGGCCTGGTGCAGCCAGGACCCAGTGGGCTTCCTTGGAAACTATGGACCAAACCAATACGGGGACAGAGAAGATCAGAAACCTGTCAACCATGTATTGTGAGGCTGAACCCGGGGGCAGGGCTAGCGGTGCCGGTGAGGGCAACCTCCCTGCGATACCTCATCACGGCCCTTCAGCCCGCTCGTGGCCCCGGAGACCCACAGCGCCGTGGCACATCCCACAAGGCTCACGTGCCGTGCCGAGAGCAGGCACCGCGTGGTGTCCGCTGGCGCCCTCGCCCAGAGGCTACCACCACTCCTGGCCCACACTCTGGAGGGAAACCCAAACCCAAGAACCACAAACACTTGATGCAGCCCCGCCTGGTGGGCAGGGCCTGTCGGGGCTCGGTGGCGCAGGCGCCCCCCACAAGCACACTCTCAGTATAATGTTTACAGCCCAGCTGTCGGTGTCGGCCATGCTTTTGAATGCACATTTTTACACTTTTTTAAAAGTATTTTTTACAAAGTTTTTATACAGCGATCTCTATAAGGATTTATATAATCACTAGATGTGATCTCATGCAAGTGTATGTTACGATGGTCCCGTTTGTTACAGATGCATATGCCACAGTTATCTCCATTGCCTTACTCGTCGGGTAGCATCTGGCTCCTCCTTTCCTGGCGTGCTGGGAAGGGAAGGTCCAATCTGCCCTCTGCAGTGGTGTTGCTACCCTCTCCATCCATGTATGTCCTTCATAATACTCAGTTCTGTAGCTCTCAGTAAATGTTACCTTTACATATGCTGTCCTCCCGTGCTCTGTCTGGGTTGGGCCATGGTGGGCGCTGGCCAAGCTTTGGCACTGTGGCAGTGTGTGCCAAATCTGATCGTGCTCTGCAGAAAGAGTGATTTGCCCTTCGAATGGGCTGCCCAGGGAGGTGGTTGAGTCACCGTCCCTGGAAGTGTTCAAAAAAAGACTGGATGTGGCACTTGGTGCCATGGTTTAGTTGATTAGATGGTGTTGGATAATTGGTTAGACTGGATGTGGCACTTGGTGCCATGGTTCAGTTGATNGGTATCTGCCACCACTGGGCCTGCCAGGTGCTCACCCATACCTCCTGCCCTGCCCCACACCTGCTGGCTCTGACCTGGGGTTCTCCGTCTTGTTGCAGCTGGATGAGGAAGAGGAAAGGAGGAAAAGGCGCCGTGAGAAAAACAAAGTAGCAGCAGCACGATGTCGTAACAAGAAGAAGGAGAGGACAGAGTTCCTGCAGCGGGTGAGTGCCTGACCTGTCCCAGGGTGCAGCAAGGACCTTGGCAGGGGCTTCTCCCTAGGAAGGTGCCCAGGCTACCAGGTATGGAGAGGGTTGGAGTTGAGTCTTAGGTTAGGACTGGGGTAAGTGTAGCACCCCTGCCTCAGCACAGAAGCAGGAGTGCAGAACAGGATGGAGCCTATTGGGCAAAGGACCAACACACAGTTCCTGAAGGTTTTCCCCATTCAGAAGCCAGATACCCTCTCACCCATCACCCCAAGGCAGAAAAACCTGCACAGCACCTTGCTGCTTTTCTACAAGGGGTGGTGGGACGTGGGCAAATGAAACAGGATGGGACAGGGAGCCATTTTACAAGGGCAAATACCACAGATGGGAGGTGAAAACTTAAAATGAGGATTTGTTTCCAAACACCCCTCCAGACCATGCAAAGCAGCCAGGTGGGGGTTTTGCTGTGGTGCATCAGAGACCTGTCCTAGGAGATGTCTCTGTATTTTGTTGTGGTGGCACTCAGTAACTCAAGGCAGCAGGGATGCAGGTGAGCTGCCTGGAGGGTCTTGGTGCGCTGGGAGGTCTTCAAGCTGCTCCTGTGCTACAGGAGCTGAGAGGTGGAACTGAGCAGGGATGGCTTCTCGGCCAAATTGTTTCTCCTCTTATCTTGTCTTGTTGGAGTAAAGTCATATATGTTTCTGTCCTGCTAGGAGTCCGAGCGCCTAGAGCTCATGAACGCTGAGCTGAAGGCCCAGATAGAAGAGCTGAAGCAGGAGAGGCAGCAGCTGATCCTGATGCTGAACCGGCACCGTCCCACATGCATTGTGCGGACAGACAGCATCAAGACGCCTGAGAGCGAAGCCAACCCGCTGCTGGAACAGCTAGAGAAGAAGTGAAAGTGGCACAGGGCCAGGAGGAGGAGACAGTGATGCAGGGTCTTCCAGGGTCTCTAATGTATGTACTGTATGAAGAACTGTGCACCAGGCCTGGTGCAGCCAGGACCCAGTGGGCTTCCTTGGAAACTATGGACCAAACCAATACGGGGACAGAGAAGATCAGAAACCTGTCAACCATGTATTGTGAGGCTGAACCCGGGGGCAGGGCTAGCGGTGCCGGTGAGGGCAACCTCCCTGCGATACCTCATCACGGCCCTTCAGCCCGCTCGTGGCCCCGGAGACCCACAGCGCCGTGGCACATCCCACAAGGCTCACGTGCCGTGCCGAGAGCAGGCACCGCGTGGTGTCCGCTGGCACCCTCGCCCAGAGGCTGCCACCACTCCTGGCCCACACTCTGGAGGGAAACCCAAACCCAAGAACCACAAACACTTGATGCAGCCCCGCCTGGTGGGCAGGGCCTGTCGGGGCTCGGTGGCGCAGGCGCCCCCCACAAGCACACTCTCAGTATAATGTTTACAGCCCAGCTGTCGGTGTCG
The DNA here is from genome assembly GCA_013396675.1 of Eubucco bourcierii. Lineage (NCBI taxonomy): Eukaryota > Metazoa > Chordata > Aves > Piciformes > Ramphastidae > Eubucco > Eubucco bourcierii. Next base: position 809,948 of record VWZE01007835.1, read on the forward strand.
GCCATGCTTTTGAATGCACATTTTTACACTTTTTTAAAAGTATTTTTTACAAAGTTTTTATACAGCGATCTCTATAAGGATTTATATAATCACTAGATGTGATCTCATGCAAGTGTATGTTACGATGGTCCCGTTTGTTACAGATGCATATGCCACAGTTATCTCCATTGCCTTACTCGTCGGGTAGCATCTGGCTCCTCCTTTCCTGGCGTGCTGGGAAGGGAAGGTCCAATCTGCCCTCTGCAGTGGTGTTGCTACCCTCTCCATCCATGTATGTCCTTCATAATACTCAGTTCTGTAGCTCTCAGTAAATGTTACCTTTACATATGCTGTCCTCCCGTGCTCTGTCTGGGTTGGGCCATGGTGGGCGCTGGCCAAGCTTTGGCACTGTGGCAGTGTGTGCCAAATCTGATCGTGCTCTGCAGAAAGAGTGATTTGCCCTTCGAATGGGCTGCCCAGGGAGGTGGTTGAGTCACCGTCCCTGGAAGTGTTCAAAAAAAGACTGGATGTGGCACTTGGTGCCATGGTTTAGTTGATTAGATGGTGTTGGATAATTGGTTAGACTGGATGTGGCACTTGGTGCCATGGTTCAGTTGATGGTGTTGGATAATTGGTTAGACTGGATGTGGCACTTGGTGCCATGGTTTAGTTGATGGTGTTGGATAATTGGTTAGACTGGATGTGGCACTTGGTGCCATGGTTCAGTTGATTGATGCTGTTGGGTAATTGGTTGGACTTAGAATCACAAAATTATAGACTCAGTCAGGGTTGGGATGATCCACAGGGATCATCTAGTTCCAAACCCCCTGCCAAGGGCAGGGATACCTCACACTAGATCAGGCTGTCTAAAACCTCATCCAGCCTGGCCTTAAATGCCTCCAGGGATAGGGCTTCAACCACCTCCCTGGGCAATGAGTTCCAGGGTCTCACCACCCTCATGGTGAAGAACTTCATCCTTACATCCAGTCTGAATCTACCCATTTCTAGCTTTGTTCCATTCCCCCTATCACTACCTGACATCCTAAAATGCCCCTCCACAGCTTTCTTGTAGGCCCTTTCGGATACTGAAAGGCCACAACAGGGTCACCTGAGAGCCTTCTCTTCTCCAGACTGAACATCCCCAACTCTCTTAGTCTTTCCTCATAGGAGAGGTGCTCCAGCCCTCTGATCATCCTTGTGGCCCTTCTCTGGACATGTTCCAGCACATCCATATCCCTCCTGTAATAGGGGCTCCATAACTAGGCACAGTACTCCAGGTGGGGTCTCGCGAGTGTGGAGCAGAGGAGAAGGATCACTTCCCTCAACCTGCTGGCCATATTTCTCTTGAATCCAACCCAGGATCTGGTTGGCTTTCTGGGCTGCAAGAGCACACTGATGGCTCATATTGAGCTTCTCATCCACTAGGACCCCCAAGCCCCTCTCCTTAGGGCTGCTCTCAAGCTACTCACTGCTCAGCCTATATTGGTGCTTGGGATTGCCTCGACAGATTCAGGACCTTGATGATCTCAAAGGTCGTTTCCAACTGGGTTAATTCTGTTATTCTATGCTGGGTGCATTTCTGACTGGGTGGAATGGTGGACCTGATCCCAGACATGGATTTGGTGGTTTCCTGTGTTAGCAGCTGTAGACCAGGGGAATTCACACTGGGGAAGCTGGGAACCTCAAGAGTAAATTCTGACCCTTGTCAAGCAAGAAGTAGTTCAGTGCTGCACTGAAGAGGGCAGACAGGGCATGGCTCATGATCTGGGAAGGCAGAGGTGTGAGACACGGAGGCACCATCTTACCCTTCCTGTTTCAGGCTTAAACACAGCAGTTTAAGCTCATTTCAGGGAGCTGTCACAATGTCCTTGTGATGGTGATTCCTTCGTGGAAGGAGGTGGATGACAGCTCCTTTGGGTCTCTGCCAAGTCCTAATTTGGCCCTTAAATGATACACTAGAAAAGTTTCAAAAGCTTGGGCTAGTGCTGAGCACAGAGGTGTGGAGGCTGAGAAGATAACTATCCAGGTGTGCTTCAGATGTTAGGACTGCAAGTGCTTGGATCCTCATGAATAATCAAGCCTTGACACTATGGCTGTGTTCCTGACTTAGATATGAAGGCATTGGGAGGATGCCTTTTTCTGGACCAGGGCAGATGCCATCTGACAGGTAAGCACCACTGAGGGTTCTCAGTGGAGCAGTGCACCCAGTCTTTTCCAGTTGGTGTCCTACTCACTATGTGTGGATAAGTTTGATATGAACTGCAAGTAAAAGAAGCTTTCGGCATCTGATACAGATGCACACATTGAGAAGATGATGAGCTTTACCTAAGCAGGGCAAGAGCACAGGAGAAGGTCTTCCCTGAGCACAGCTGCTTCTGTAGTTCACGTTTCTCTCTGTAGTCTCCTTTTTCAGCCTCCAGAGACATCTGACATTAGTCCTCTGTTTCATGCTTTCTTCCTGGATTTCCCCTCCCTTTCTGTAACTTCTGTCTTTGGGACCTCCCAAAATACTTCCAGCTGCTTTATGTAGTGTGCAGCATGTTGAATCTGTTACAGGCAAAGTTTTTGCTTTGGAAGGACTTGTTGGCTGAGGTGCTCCAGAGGAGTGTGCAAGGACGGGACCTGAAACAAAGCTGGTGGATAAAAGCAGTGTCTGGTCTGGCTCCCACTGCCTGCTGTGCAGCCCTTGGAGATGGACAGCCGTCCCTCTGGGGATCCTTCTGCCCAGCCCCTGCAGTGGTGGCTGACCCATTTCTTGGATGCTATCAGGAGCCTGTCTTCTTACTTTGAGGAACACAATGTCCTGCTGAAAGTGTGCAGAACACTTGCTGGGCCTGCTTTTCTCTCCAGGCCTTCATTTCCCTCCACAGAGTGTACACAGTAATGAATTTCCAGGCTCCTGTGAGTATCATTTTCTTTGGTGGTCAGTGGGAGCGAGCTCCCTGTTGGGATATCGGAGAGTCCAGCCATAGCCACCTTCTGCTTCTGCTCTCCTGGAGAGCCTATGCCCTCATCTGCATGTGGGAGGACTCTAACCCACCCACCACACACCTTCCAGCAGCACCAGCAGTGTTGTGAATCCAGGTGAGGTCCCTGCTCTGGCAAATGGCCATACTGCAGTAAAACTGCTATGAAAACAGCTGCTTTGAAAGAGAAATATAACGTGCCCTTTGAAATCAACCATGCTAGAAGCAGCCAGCAATGGCAGCAGCAGAGGAGTGGTGGATCTGCATTGGTTTAATGCTCAGCCAGCATCTATCCGAGTCCTGGCAGTGCCCAGATAATTTTTTTTTTTTTTCACAGTCTCCTGTAAAAAAACCTTTTGCTGCATTCCAGACAGTGTCGAGGGTCGAGGAGGTTGTCGCTCAGTTTAGGGCGTTTCTTTTCAGGGCACTTGATTAGGCTATGACCCAGTGAAGTTACAAGAGAGGATCTGGACCTCTGCCCCGTAGCTGAGTGCTGACTGGGGAAGGCTCCGTCCCTGGGCCATCCCGGGCTGAAAACCTCTCCTGGTCCCTGCAGTAGGGGGGGTGCTATGTGATGTACCCGGTGGCAGGCACTAGGCACAGGCGCCCAGGCGGACGACCGTGCTGCTCCTGCTGGCACTCAGACTTCGCCTCACTTGGCTTGAAGTTGCTTACAAAAGCTTGCAGATGAGACGGTTGGAAACAGGTTTCCGTGAGTGTGCCGGGAGGCCGCTGCGGGGCTCAGGTAGGGGCAGCGAAAAAGCACAGAAGAACGGAGCCGACCTCTCTTCTCTCTCTGTTCTCCTGACCCGGTCCCCGCCGGCACTACCGCGGCCTTCACATTGCCCGCACCGTCTGACCCCACCCCGCGGCCAATACTGCCCCTCCGGCCTCGTTCCTCCCTCGGGCCCGCTGAGGGGCAGGAGGCAGGGGGCCCTCGCCGGGAGTCCGTCCCACCGGCAGGAGGCGCTATGCGGCCGCGGGAGCGGCGGAACTGGTATCCTAGCCGGGCTGAGCGTCCGGGGCCGGGCCCTGAGCTGCGGTAGCAGCTCGGCCCTCTGCCGGTCCTGCCCTGGCCAGCCTGTGCAGGCCGGGCGGGTGCCTGTCCCGGGGCGCCGGCTTCCTATGTACCGCTGTGCTGCGAGAGCCTTTCCGGAGCACGGCCTCCAGCTCTGCAGGCTTTAGCTGGAGTTGAACTGTTCAGCCTGGAGAAGACACTGAGGAGACCTCATTGTGACCTTGCAGTCTTTAACAGAGCTTGAAAGCAAGCTGGAGAGGTATTTTATTAGCGCCTATAGCGACAAAACAAAAAGCAAGCTTGAACTGCAAGAGGTTAGGTTTAGGCTGGATCTGAGGAAGAAACTTTGCAATGAGTGTGGTGAAACACTGGAGCGGGTTGCCCAGAGAAGCTGTGGCTGCCCCATCCCTGGATGTGCTCAAAGTCAGACTGGCTGGGGATTTAAGCATCTCGGTCCAGTGGAAGGTGGCTACAATGCCGGGGGGTTGGACTAGATGATCTTCAAAGGTCCTGTGATTCTGTGGTTCGTAGTGCCATCCTATGGTGTCAGATGGTTCTTGTCAGAGAAGGGAGCATGCTCAGCATTGCTGATGCTTCCTGGCCATTCCAGCTTTAGGCTTCTCTGCTCACAAGCTGCCTGAGGTGGCTTGGTAACTGGGACACTGTCAGTAGCTCCTGGGCTGCCAGCGACCCTCTCCAGCACGTGCCTCTTTCCTGTTTTGTGAGATGCCCATTTCAAGTCATAGCGCTCCTGCTCCTTCCCACACTCACCAGTTCAAGAAGGAAATTTCCCCAGGCTATGATAGCACATTTTTCCTGAAGTCCAGGCAGATGAGCCCCATTGTATTTCCAGTGACTAGATGCCTGTCCTAGCTCACTGGTGTCCTTAACATACTAACCCCAGTTCCCTCTGCAAAGCCACTCTCGCCTCTTCTCCCACAGGGAAGGAGAGGTACTGCTTTGCCCCAAAACACCAGGCCTGAGGCAGTGCTGGGGTGCAGCTACTGCACTCCACATTCCATGTCTCACTCCCTGCTTGCTGAACCCCTGGCAAGTGGCAGTGCCTATATGCAGCAGGAACCTGGTTTCCTCTTGAGACCCTTGCCAGCTCCTCATCCCCATCTTCTACACTCAGCCCTAGAGTGACCAAGCAAAGCTCCTCAAAGCTCAGTCGTGGCTCCTTTTGTCTTGCCTTTCCTTCACACCCTCTCCTTACTGTTCCCATTCCCCTGCAGGCACCAGGCCCTGTGTGCTGTCCTAGGGGGCAAGGGCATCCAGCCCTGCAGCCTGTGGCTGGTCACAGGAAAAGGATGCTTGGAGGCCATTACTTTGCAGTTTTTCATAACATCTTTCTCACTTCACGTTTGAAAAACTGCCTCCCCTGCCCTTCTTGGCAGGGGCCGAGGACAGCTCTGTGACACTGCGGTAAGTGCTATTAACTAACCTTTGCCAGTGACCTGCCTCTCCTGTTTCGTTCTGAGCCAGGGCCAGCAGGTATTAGCTTAGCTTTGTCCTTATTGGTTCTTCTACTCAACTTGCTGGAAAATGAGCCCCAGAAATCCCCACCATTGATATTTACCAAGAGACATGGAAACTGCTTTGATTACTATGGGTGCCAGTCTGTTTTGAGTGGTAGAGACACCAGCATGGCCCAGAGCTGGGCAGCAGGACCAGGGCTGGGGAAAACTCCTGCACTGCCAGGTGATGACAGAGAAACAAAAGAGCCAACTGCCACTTTTGTGAACCTGAGAATATCATCTGGCTCCCCATGCCTTTGTGCAGTTTTTGCTTATTTGTGATCTCTGGTTGATGACAATTGGAGCGTAGGGGTGAGCTGGTGGAGACTGGGACCAGCCATGAGAAGAGGTCCATGGGCATCTCCTGCCCCCATGGAGATGCCATGCTCCTGCTGGACTCAGAAACTACCCCAGAGGGCATAGCCAGGTGATCATTTGTCCTTGGCTAAGGACATGAACCTCCCTGCATTGCATGGCTGGTGAGGTGTTTGGGGGCATCTCCCAAGTGGGCTATGGAGGCAGGCAGATTGGTGCTGTCAAGAAGTGTAGTCAGCACCATGTGCAGGGAGCTTGCTGGCAGTAGCTCTGCCACCAACCCTTGCTGTTGTAGCTAAAAACCTTTCCTTGCAGCTGGGAGATGTCTCTGGCTGGCACTGGACAGTAACACTGGGAAGGGCTGGCACCTGTGATCACAGCTGAGTTTTGCCTTTTCTCTGTGACTGACCTTCCTGGAGCAGAGGCCTCTCCTGGTGATTCTTCTCCAAACCCCAGTGCCCACTGCAACCTTAGTGGCTCTGCCTGCACGCAAATGGGTCTCCTGCCCAGCACAGGCACATTTCAGCTCTTCACAGTACATGTGAGGAAAGGGCAGAGGAGGAGCCGGGGCTGAGCTGGAGCTAGGGCTGTCAGGGAGGCATAGAGCAGCAGCTTGCATAAACCAAAACTGGGCTCTGCAGCCCAGTCATCACCTGGGGCTGAATTTGGGTCAGAACTTGGCTGCAGATGCAGTGTGTGGTTGTGGGATAGGGGAACTTAAGTGCCAGTGAGCCTTTGTGTTTGTCTGCCGGGACACATAAGAGGTTAATCCAAATGAGCTGAAGTGGTGAGCTAGTGTGGTAGTGCAAAACCCTCCAGCAGATGTACTGCTGATGAGTTACAGTGGGTTTACTTTGGTTCAGCTTTTTAAAGTGGGCTAACCAGCTCAAGTGTTCTTCAGCCTGAGGGTTGCATTTGGCAAGTGGGCAGTGTGTGTGACTGCCCATGGTGATAAGCTTTTTGTGAGCAAAGCCTGCCCAGGGGGGAGATAGTGAGCCCTGTTATACTAAACCCACTTTAATTCTGAATAGGCACATCTGCCAAGGGGTTTATTGCACTTCAGTTTCTTCCAAGTTGAATACAGCTTAGCTTTTCTGAATGTTTCTAGGCAGCCAGGCTCTCTGTTCCCCATGGGTGAAGGAATGGCTTTCCTCTCTCCAGCCCTCTGTCCAGCTGTCTGTGCACAGAGCGTTGAGTGGGGTATTGTGAGGTTTGGGGAGGAGGAAAAAATTCTTGTCACTTGAGACAGGAGGTGGGGCACTGTGGGTAAGACTGACAGCCCCACATCCCTGTCCAGTTCAAGGGGCTCTGTGTTGGCAAGCTGATGGGCTTTTCCAGCCCTGGCTCTCAGCAGTGGTAGCTGGACCTCCTAGGAATTACCAGAAAGAAGCTACTTCCAGATGCCTATGTGAGACATAGCAAAATAGATTTTGGGGCTGTGTGACATTGAGGTTTCACTGCAGCCTGTCATGTCTCAGAGGAAGCTTCAGGAACAAGATCCTTTGCCAGTAACCACCACCTTGTGCTGATGTTATCTAGTTTCTGCAGAATGAACTTGCTGAGTTGTCACCGGTAGCACTGTCGGGGGAAGTCCTGACTCCTGACGCTGCAGTTCCTGCCTCTGTTTTGCCACGGCCCCAATTCCAGCAGCATCATCCGGGCTGGTTGGATTTGCTGGACACCTGCTTGTGCCGAAATAGTCAGAGGCCATCAGAAGGAAGTGGGCAGCAGGCCTTTGACATAGGCCTGTGGCTCCCAAACCCAGTGGAGCCATTGGGCAGGCTACCACAGAGCTCCTGGCTGAGGATAAAATGGCTCCTGCAGGCTGGCTGGTGCTCGTTGCCAGCCGATACTGAATGCCCAGTGCCCAGCTGCCAGGGGGAGGTTAGCGCTAAGCTGACGTGGGTGTCGGCAAATGCTCCTCACGATGTGGCCTACTGGTTTCTGTGACAGAAGCAAACTCTGTGGGTGCCAGGCAGAGTCACTGCTGTGTTATGCAGATGTTTGCCAAGTAAGGCATCCCTTTTCTTCTGTGGAGACCTTCCCTCTAAGTAGAGTGACCTGGCTCGCGTGTCAGCTCCAACCAGCAAGTGATGGATGAGTGGCTGAGCTAGTCAAGGTGCTGGTGTGTGCTGGCCCTGCTGTGTGACCAGGCAGATTGATGCCCACCCCATGCTGCCAGTGTAACAGGCTGACAAAACCAAGCTCATTGGTTCAGACAAACTTCCCTAGATGCAGGATACTCATGTTCACTGTGTTTTTGAGGGAGATGTGCACAGTTGGCTCCAGTGTGGCTGCAGGCACCTGCTCTGCAGCCCACAGGACACCTCCAGGTCACTGGCTAATGTGCATAGGTTTTGGGAACAGTGCAAGCTGCCAGTGTACCCTACTGGGTCAACCTGCATGTGACCTGAAGGCTGACATTCAGGCAGGGCTTTGGGGCACCATGTGCTGTGGCTGCTTGGTAGCTGGGTTTGTATCCTGGGGTAGCAGCACCTCATCATTTCTCCCAGCCATGCTCTGGAGCACACCTAAGCTCCAGCTGGCACCAATGCATCCAAGGCTGTGCTCCACTTCAGGGTGGAGCTACCTGATGAGTGCCACTCTGTGCAGTTATGGGAAAGGAGGATGGCTGTGTGGGGAATGGGATGAAGACTGGTACTTCCATCCTTTACAACCACAATGCCATCATAGATGGCTGCAGGGCAGATTCAGGGATGTTCTGTCTCCTTCTGCTTGCCCCACTGTGAAAACAGGAGACAGCTGAAGATGGGTGCTGACCTAAATTAGGGTTGCAGGAAAATTTCCCTGTGTGGAGACTAAAAGTCCCACTAGTTTAGAGCGGAAACTAGTGAAATGCCATGTGCTAGAGATGTAGAGCACAATGCCTGGCTTAGAGATAAGTGTGTTCCTCAGCTCACCCCCTCACAAGATGTTCAAAGAAATGGAAACACAACTCATTTCAAGCTGGTAAACTGACACACTTCTCACAGAACCAGCAAACTGCTTTGTGCAGGTGGACAAGATGCCCTGTTGGGCAGTAGTTTCAGAGGGCTCCCAAAGGATCAGATATTGATGTGAAAAACAAGGATACCCAAAATTTAAGTCAAACTGCTTGACTTAAAAAATAGAAAGGGGCACAGTTCTCAGACACTAACCCTGGGGTTCAGGTACAGAAGGATAGGAAGGAGTTTCAGTCTTTTTTTTTTTGTCCCCTCTTTGAAACCAGTGTTGGCAGTTGTTGGTGATGGCAGGAGGATGCTAGAGCAGCGTTTCTGGCACAGCCTAAGGTGCAGCACTCATCCTTCATGCCACTTTCAAAGCACTGTTGGGAATGAGGTGCTGCCAAGAGCCTGCAGGTCAGCTGTGTCTGGGCACTGGCAGGGGCAGACACTGCCAAAGTCATAGGAAAAGCAACTATGTCCCAGGAGGCTGGTGAAGGAGCACCTCTGTCATGCCAGGGCACCAAAACGTGAGCCTGCAAAGGACAGGATTAGTGGTCACCTAACACTGCCTCTTCTTGCTCCCTCCATCTGCTGCTCTGAGCACCCTGGGAAGCCTGGGGCGGGGGGGTTGCAAGCTCCTCTGAAACAGGCAGTGCTAAGCAGGTCTTCCCTCCTGTGCAGGCAGTGGACCATGAACCTCCCGTCTTAGTTTTCTCTCAAAAAGGCATTGAGGAGCCCTGAGCCAACCCAGGGCTCTAAGGGATAGAGCAGGTGGAGGGCAGTGTCACACCTCTGCCTTCCCCAGCAGCCTGCTCTGGGATGGGCTCTTTGCTGGAGAGCTGCCAGCAGGTGGGAGCTGTGCTTGCCAGCCGGTGAGTGTGCCAGTGTGTGCCAGTGCAGCGCCCAGGCAGATGGGGCCTGTACACGTTTGTGTGTGTTCTGATAACTCCACCAGCATGGTACTACCAGTCAGTGCCGCTTGCACGGGCCCCAGGTGCCCTTCTGCACAGCTCCCTTGCCCTCTCCTTCACAGCCACTATACTCCACACCACCTGTCCTCCCCTGTGCCACCTCCAGCGTGCTGTGCTCCAGCACTGCTTGTGCAAGCATCAGGCACATCTCTGGCGCAAACTTACTGCACGTGTGCCCATCAGCACAGCTTCTTGTGCTGAGCACCTCCTCCAGCCACGCTGTGTGAGCCAAAGGGTTTGGGAAGCGCCCTTTCCCACCACATGGTCAGTGAGGGAAAGAGAACCAGTGTATGCACTCCCCTAAGCTGAAAGCGAAGCAGATCCCAGTCAGGTGGGAGTACAGCACTAGTGAGTGCTGTTCACAGCCATCTCCTGCTGGGATGGATGTCTTGGAGTCTAGCTGCAAGAACATGCCCTAAATCAGCTGCACTCAATCCTCAAGAGGCTTGAACATCTATTATGGTGCTGAGTGCTGCTGAAGAACATTTTCCTCTGAGTGGGGTCGTGGAGCAGCAGTGACTCCATAATACAGGCAGGAGTCATGTATTATTTTGAGACAAGCAATATGTTCACTCTCTGCCCCCATGCCATGGGTTATGTTTGAAACCAATGCTTGGTGAGTGTCAAATGCCCCGTCAGGTTGTGGTCATGTCCTGGGAGCACAGTTTTGGCTGTCTGATTGCTGTGGTTTGATTCACTGCAGCACTGGGTTGGATAGGGCTGGAACCGAGACACATCTGTGCTGCCCTTGTGTAGCCTGGAAAGGCATGCGCTGGGCAGCATGAAGGAAACTGGGGCTATGGCCCCTTAGCATCACTAAGTTTACCCCAGGGTGGATCAGCCCTTCTGGTTAAACGGGTCACTGCCCTTCCTCTTGGGGCCTTCCCCATCAGCACTGAACGAGACTGCCAGCGAGATGAGTCAAACCGTCAGACAACATCTGCGCCCTCCACACGCCCCTCCATGCGCTTGGATAGTTCAGCGGGGGGCTCAGCCCAGGAGCCGGAAGCAGAGGAGCCCTGGGTGACTTGGGGATGTCTGGAGGCTGAGCCTTTTTGGTGCCCCAAGTGTGTCTGTGTCCAGCTTGGCTGAGTGGTCTGCTCTGTTTCTGATCAAATCCCAGGACCTGGTGAAGTCAGCAATGAGAGAAAGTTTGGCCTTAAATGTATGTACCCTGCCAGGATTTGGGATATGCTGACCTGGAGAGTCATGTAAGTGCACACCTGAATACTCTCTCATAAGCTGCTTAGTCCTTGCCAGGAACAGGTTAGACATTGCTCAGCTAATTACCCAGGCAGTCTGTATGTACAGGACAGGAGAATGAGACTCTGGGTCATCCCTTCAGTAGCCTGAGCTGAACTCCAGTTGTCTTTTGTCTTGAGAGTGGCAGTCCTGTACGTGTTAAAGGTCAGATGTTGCCAAACTGCTGCCTACCCTTCAGCTGCGAGGCTCTATGGAGGCTTGCTCTCTACCTCCAGCAAGGTCAGACAGACCCCAGCTACCTGGAACTCTATGTCTGTATCTGCAAAGCCAGCATATTTGGAATTTCCTTTCTATAGTTGCCTTTTTTTAACACATAGACATAAGAAGCATCACTAATGACATCCAAGAACCCCATGAAAGTGGCAAAGCCAAGTACAAAGCCAGAAATGTATTTGCCTGGGCAATCTTGCTTCAACTGTCATGTGGATATGATGTCCTCCTGCATTTTGCCCTGGACTGCCACCTGTTCAGCACTTCAGCCTGGGTCTCAGCTAGAGGGAATGATGAGCTGGTCAGCTAGTCTGTCTCTTTTCTAAGCAGGGCTGGGAAACTCCTATTCAGGGAGTGAAACAAGCAACTGCAGGAAAAAAAAAGGAGGGTCCCTTGAGGAGATACTTAGTATCTCTCTGGAGAGCTTGTTCTCTATCTGCCCCTGCCTTGAAGTTAATCTGTGAGTTGGTGAGCCACATAAGTAGGAGCTCTCAGAGGAGCAGCCACATCTTCCTCATTTGCTGGAAATGATTTACAGAAGTGCTAAAAGTTTACAGCTGCAGTCACAGACATCAGGAGCTGGGGTCTGGTTAACTAAAGCACTATATAGAGCCAAACCCACTGGTCCTAGTTAGTTCAAATTATGGGTCATAGAATCATAGAATGGTAAGGTTGGAAGGGACCTCAAAGATCATCTAGTTCCAACCCCCTGCCATAGGCAGGGACACCTCCCACTAGTACAGTTCACTCAAGGCCTCCTCCAACCTGGCCTTGAATACCTTCAGGGAGCGAGCAGCCACAACCTCCCTGGGCAACCTGTTCCAGTGTCTCACCACCCTCACTGCAAACAACTTCCTCCTAACATCCAGTTTCAATCTCCCCTCTGCCAGTTTAAACCCATTGCCCCTTGTCCTGTCATTGCAAAACTGAAATGGATGAGCACTTGTGACCCAAATGTCTCTTTGTCTCTTGCTTTCCCACTCTTAAATAGGGATAACTCCACCCCTGCACCTGAAAAGGTAGCTGAGGAAACAGCTGCATTAATAGCTCTGAAGTATTAGTCCAGTGCTGAAGTGATGAACACTTGAAAGAGTCAATGGAGAGATGTAAAAGCAAGATGTTGGAGCAGGCTCTGGCCTCAGGACAGCAACGAAGGTAACACAGCCATCCCCCAGGAGAAACCTTTGTGGATCATGCAGTCACAGAGCACAGCATGTTGCCTGGCACGGAGGGGTGTAAATGCACTGTGCTTAAGGGAGCTAATTCTGAGATTTCCATACTTTGTTGTGCCTGACTTACAGCCCTTGTCACTTATCAGACATTCGGGGTGTAAAGTACCTATTTCCTGCACATTAGCAGGTTACACCCAGTAAGGACTGAAGTTCCTTTGATTGGGCATTTGCTTTCTGCTAAGTGGGATGAATTTGGTGGAATTATGCTAGAGCTGTCCTGCCACAACCTGGCTCTCACACTCACTCAGCTCAGCTAGGATGAAACAGCCCTGGTGATGGAGACAAGTCATCCTGCCAGCTGGGTAGGCTGCCCATGTCACAGACGGGACCAAGATGTGCTGACAGAGTGGCTTGTCTGGTAGAGAATAAGGACTTTGCTGAACACCACCATTCACATAACATCTCTTACCAACACTGTCTTATCAGTGTTGCAATTGTCCAACTATTGTAAGAAATGATTTGGATAAAATGCTAAAGGTGAAATCAAAACAACTCGGAGGCTGAAGCCTGTAGCTGCTGCTGGCTGGGTTTTTAAATAGCTCTATGCACTGAATGCAAAGAGGCTAGGTGAGGTGGATGGGGTGAGGTGCAGTTTGGAACGTTGCTGTTGTAAGGCTGCAGCAGATGAGAGGGCTGGAGCAGCAGGTTCACAAGGAAGCTCTAGCAATCACCTGTGGTGAGAAAGCTGTTTGTACCAAGTGGGATGTATGGACTTTTCTGGGCTTTGGAGACAAAGGGACTGGTTGCAGTTAAGGCTGAGAGATGCCTGTGTGTTCTCTGGCCTCTGAGAAGCCTATCTTAGTAGTTTAAAAAAAAAATAAAAAATTGTTCATTACTTAAGCCCTAGGAACATAACTCCAACCCATCTTAAGGAGGCAGGATTCAACCTGAACCCTTTCTGACAGAGGTTTTGTTTCCAGCCTCTTCATATGAAGAAGTTTGAACAACTTACATGAAGTGCTCATCCCAAAGTCTTCCTAACCTCATCTTGCTTTGAACCTCAGAGGTGCATCTTTCCTGGTGCAGCTGGAGCCTGGTGCTTCTTACCCTGGCTGGCTGCAGAGAAAACATCTGACCACCTTTTCCATTACAGCACATCAAAGACTGCTCCTTCCTCCCCACCCACCTCCTGCCCTCAGGACTTCTCTTTTCTAGACTAAATGGACTCGACTTCTTCACTCTTTCATCTTGTGCAAGACCACTCTGTATTTATCCTTTATATTGTTTCATTTCAGACTTCTCCACTTCAGGAGCCGGGACTCTGAATGGGTCCTGGCCCCACACAAGCAGCGCAGGGCAGTGGCCTCCTCTGCCTTGCAGCCGGCGCGCCAGGCCGGGGCCCGGCCCCTTTGCAACACCTCCGCGCTGCCGGTGGAGATTTCAGTTGACGATGCTCTGCAACCCCCAGATTTTTCCCTGCCACTCTGCTGCCCAGTCAGATTCCCCAGTTCTGCCTACATCTCACTTTGATTTACATTTGCATTTGTTGTTGCTGAACTGCATCTTGCTACTTTCAAAGCATCTCCCTGACAGCTGAGATCTAAGCCCAGCTTCCAGAGTCCTTGCAGCCACTCTGTGTTGGAAAGGTCAGGATTCCTCTCAGCAGTACCCACTGTTACCCACAAGGGACAAACACAGAGCTGGATGGTCCTATCCTTCCCCTAAAAACCTCTGGAAATAACCCTGCTTTGTCAAGCCACTGCTATGGCAGTAATGTAACACTTGTGAGTTCATTGAGTGTCACTGACAGCAATTTCACAGCTGTGATTAAGATCAAGAAACCTAAATGATTCCAGAGAGAGTCAGGGAACCTGTAAATTTAGTCACATAAATCAAGCACAGAGGTTGGGTCACTGGCTCCTGAGGATCTTCCTGACAGCAGTGTAGAGGGAGAGCCTGGAGAGAGGCAGCAGGATATCAGCTCCTCATGTTGTGCCAGCAGCAGGTGCCTAGGACAGATTACGGAGAGCCATGAGCTAATGGAGCCACGCTGGTAGTTTCCTCTGCTCTGGGTTGGGGCGTTGCAGCTGTCTCCAGGGGAAAGGCATGGGGCAGAGCCTGCAAGTGGAGTGCTGCAAAGGCTCTGCTCACTCCCCTGCCAGGAGACACCCATCTTATTTCCAGCACACTTACTGCATTGCTCGTAAGTGACAAGAATTCATTAGCATTGTAGCCAGTTTGCTTACGAGGAGTGTGTTTGGGCAAGGAGGGAGGAGGGATGCTCTCTTACTCCTGCTCAGCAAGACCCAGTGTCCAAACCCTCTCCTGTCACCTCACTCTCAGGATCCTGAGATTTCTCTACCAGCTCTGGGAAAACCAAGGTACCCCTCAAAACTTTCTTCCTGTAGATCAAAGAACAGCCTTTGCTGTAGTCAAGCTCTGGCCAGTTTTGAGGCTTCCCTGCACCACCTCCTGCTGATGCACTCTGCTTTCCTGTCTGCCTCCCTTCAACCGCTGGCCTTGCTAGATACAGAAGGAGGGAGTTCAGCTTACTTGCCCAATAATGGAACCAAGATACTCTTTCCTAAGGAAGGAATTCCTTCTGTCCTGCCCAGAGGCACAGGTAGAGCAGAGCACACCAGGCAGTCTGAGACCTTGCACAGGAGCATGGGTTTCCTCAGGAGGGTGGCAATCCAGCGGTGTGTTTCCTGGAAAGTGCCACACAGGGTTGCAGAGTTCAGAAGTGTGGCAATACAGCAAGCAAATGGATCCTTCAATGGCTTTGCCACCAGCCAGTGCCTTGGGAGTCCTGAACTCAATGCCCTGCAAGCCCTTTGTCTCAGGTGCCTTCAGCTGTTCCACTCCCCGATCTGGCTGTGCTGGAGGAGCCTGGCCTGCTACAAGAGGCTGCGCTGCCAGGAGACAAGGTCCCTCAGAGTGGCTCTTGCCAAGCAAGCAAATCCTCACAGCCACGTTTGAAAGGATGGAGGATCCTAGCATTTCCTTACAGCATGCTGGGAGAAAAAAAAAAATACTCCAGGCTGTGAAATGTGCAGATGATATGGCTAAGGGTAGTGCAGTGCCCTGTACAGGATGTTTCTAAAGAGGGAAATGGGCCAAAATTGAGCAGTTTTGCTACTGGAGCTAGGGCAAGTGATTTCACCAAGCTCATGGCCAGCCACACACAGTTCTTGCTTTTGGTCATGTTTGCCCATGTTGGCTCCACAAGCAGCAGGGCTGGGAAGAAATGCTGCCAATATCCACACAAATCTGCACTGTGCTCCAGGAGTGTGCTTCTGTATGTGTGTATTTTCTCTTCTGCAACATGTCTGCAAACCCAGAGCTGCCAATACTTCTGCCCTAATGACAACCACATCTGAACTGCCCTTGCTGTTGACCTACTGCTGAGGCTTGCTCACTGCCTGAGGCTGGAGAAGCTCGACTGAAACACTTACATGCAACGAAAACTGGTAGGTGGGCACTGGGAATTACTGGTGTCCAAAGGGCTGGGTTAGTCTCCATGGGTTTGTGCCTGTTTCTGTATCTAATCCTCATGGCACATGGGAGAACTTGGTTGCTTTGAAGACCTGTTGACATGTGGCCATGGTTCACTCTACTGGGTCTGGTGAGCAGATGAGAAAGCAAATGGCTCCTTCTCTGGCACTCCCTGCTCCTGCACTACCACCTCCAGAGCTGCCAGCTTGAGTGCGCTCTTGAAGCACTGCTGTCCCAGGGGCTACTTGCATGCTTTCAGTCTATTGAAGCTTGTACTGAGGATGGAAGTAGTTCCACATAGGGCAGAATTAAGAGGATGCAAATCAGTTTCTCTTTGCTGCTGTCAGCGTGGCCCATGCCCAGGCTGGGTGCTGGCAGACAGAACAAGCTCCAGTGTGCCATAATGTGCCTGTCTTCCTATAGTCCTGTCACTGACAGCTATGGTGAGAGGGGGATGAAGGGGAGCAGGTAGGGAGTTAGGACTACTTCATGACAGTTTCATATCCTCTGTGGTATAAGTCAAGCTCCTACCATGGTGTGGAGTGAGAATTAGATCTCAGGTTTAGCTTCTGGATCCATAAACCACTATGTTACAGTACATTTATGCCACGGTTGATGAGACCTTTGTGGGCCAGTGGATAGTTTAAAGCACTAAAGAGTTTTGCCTTATAAGAAGTACAAATCATGGCAAAACCAGTCTAAATGTTCTGTGATCTTGAGCATTTCTCCTTAGCTGCCACTGGTGGTTCATCATGAGAGCCATGTGCACAAACAGCATTTACTTGGCACCTGCTGGGGGTGCCCATCCCCTGCAAGGGACTTGCGTCAGTAGTATTGGGGACAGTGGATTGTGGAGAGGTGGGTGGGTGGCTGCTTGGGAACTTCCCTGGCTGGACTGGGGTGGCAGAGACTGCCTGGGTGTGGACTGGCTGCCTGCTGCTCAGGGCTGGCACGGCACGAGGTGGCCCTGGAATTTCTGGGGCTCCTGGCAGCACCTCCTCCGCACTGCCCTCCTTTGCAGGTCCAGGTTTCACAGCCAGGGCCGGGGCTTTTCTTCCTTTCCATCTCTGCTGTTTTTCTCAGAGAGCACCCATCTCGCTGTTTTTCAACTGCCTGAAGGTGGTTTTTGGGGGGTTTTCAGGCTATTTTGAAGATCATTTTTCCCAGATGTGCCTTTTTTTTAATTATTTTTTATTTTTAAAAATTCTTCTCTCTTTTTTTTTTCTCTGTAACTTTTCTTCTTCGCCCTGAAGTTTCCGGCCACGTGACTTTCATCTTACATCCCCGAGGTTCTCAGAAACTACGGCAGGCCAAGACCTAAAGGGAAGGCGCAGAGGCTCTGAGAGGAGAGGCAGAGAAAGTGGCAGAGTGTGGGGCAGGAGGACAGCGTGCCTCTGGAGCGGGCAAGAGCCAGGAAGCCAAGGGCTATCTCGGAAGAACGGAGGGCGGGGGAGAGGGAAGTGAAGTGAAACAGAAGACAAGAACACCAAGAGCAGAAAGGAAGCTGAAGAGGCCCTGGGAGCCAGAGACAGCAGCCATGCCCCACAGCTCTGACAGCAGTGACTCCAGCAGCTTCAGCCAGTCTCCCCCTCCCAGCAAGCAGGTAAAGCAAGGACCCTTACCCAGCTCGTGAGCCTTTCAGAGTGGGCGATGGGAGGAACTGGCACCCACCGCTGGCCTCTTCACACCGCAGTATGGCAGAGCTTTCTAGGAACAGCTGGGCTGAGGGGGATGTGGGGCTGAGAGGAGAGCCCTGGCAGCAGCCCCAGCCACTGAGCTTGGTACAGGTGGAGAGAGGAGGCCTCATTACCTGGGGCTATGGTAGGGGCAACTGTGGGGCCAGGATCCTTAGGGACAGTGGGCCCTGCAATGCACACCAAGCAGGCAGCAGGCAGGCAGCTTTGGCATGAAAGTCTGTGCTCTGGTGGGGAGCCTCAGCATGCACCTCCTCACCGTGGGCTAGGACACTTCAGGGGCAGCCTTCCTGTTTCTGGCTGCTGTGGGAGCCAGAAAAGCCCTGTTACTTTGGAACTGCTTTCTTTTCTGTTCAGCCTGGGAGGGTTTTCACCTCAGTAATGCTTGACAGGGAGATTTTGTTTTGTTACATGGAGTACTTTAATGGTAGGTCTTTTGCTGGCACGAGTCTGAGGTATTTCCACTGCCTTTTCTGGCTAAGCTTTATTACATAGGATCATGGAACTTAGCTGCCATTTGCCATCCATCTAGGCTTGGCAGCAATGGCAGGTATCCAAGACTTTGTTCAGAAATCTTGTGGGTGAGCAGGGCAGCTGATTTTGGGCTTGTAGCCAGGGGTGAAGAGGCATGCTGGTAGAGGACAGGATAGAGCACAGGACTGGCAAAGCATGGGGACTGGGCTTGGTGCACTACGTGGGAGGTGCTGGGTCTGAGACATTTGTAGGGTATTGAAGTCAAGGATAAAATGGTTATGTTCAAAGAAAATTAAAGATCTTGAGTGGATTGGAGGGAGGAGAGGATGTGGGCAGACGAATGGGCTGGGAAGATAACTCTTGTGGCTGAGTTTTGTAGTCCTGTGGAGAAGTGGTGGTGTGCATGTTACAGAGTTCCCTAGAGAGGCAGTGCAGTATGAAAATAGGAGATGAAAAAGCCTGTGTGACAGTTTCAACTGTCAGAAGGCAGCAGCAGGACCAGATTTTGACAGAGAATGTCTGCTGCCTGAAGTTCATGACCTGGAACCTAGACACCTGTGCTTTCCTCTGTTCAGGGGGGCTTGGGAGTGTTGGAGTCAGCATTGCAAGAATTGCTACCAAGGGACTCCAGAAGAGAGCAAGCAGAGATCAGAGAGCTGGAGCAAATGACTCTGAGGAAAATGCAAAAGCTCTGAGTCTGTCTAGTTAAACAAATTGGGGAGCACACTGCACCATAAGGATCTGCAACAAATAAAGCTTGAGGAGCAGGGTGATGGGTAGGGGGAGGGACCTATGGGGATAAAAGGAGTAAAACACAGGCTGAATCTCTGGAAAGATGGTTCAGGCAAGGAATTGAAATGTCTGCAGTGTCAAATCCCCACGGAGAGATGGAGAAGGGAAAGGTTTTCTGTCCAAGGAATTCTAATTGTCTCTTCTAGAGAGAGTTCCTGTTTCTGGTCCTTGAATGCATATCCCAGGCCTGTGTCTTGGTGAAAGGAGAGTGGTTACTTCCCAGCTGTGCTGGAATGTCCAAGGGTATTAGATCTGCCTCTCCTGGCAGTGGAGATGCCATAAGCATCATACATCCTTGGGAGATGGCTTTATGCTGGTGCTGAGGGTGTATATCCCATGCCCTGTGTTTCAGTGATATTATTTGCTGTGTCCACTTTTCACTTAATGTTGTGGAGGAGAAGCAAGACAAGAGAGGGGATGGCCCAGTCATTTCCATTCCTTGTGTATTGGTTTGAGTTTAAGCTTCCCAGGGGACTCAAAATAACAGAAACCAATACAACAATAATAGGATGCCTTCCCCACCCCCACCCTTTTTTTTTTTTTTTTTTAAAAGAAAGGAATTAGATGTGGAGAGAGAAGGGGTAAAAACACCCAAAGACCAATCTTGCTTCCATTTGGAAGTTAAAAGAAAAAAAAAAACTTTAATGATAAATAAAAGATATTTAAGGTAGGGAAGTTACAAATAGGTATAGGGAAGGGAAAACAAGATAAAAAATATATATACAACCAGATGGATGGCAGTGGATGGGAGGGATGTCCACCGTGTGGTAGACAATGGGCACATGGTAAGACAGGAGAACAGGAGCAAAGGGTGGTGTCAAGGAGGTAGGCAAGCCAGGAGAGAGAGAGCAACAGGAAGTTCCTCTGTTTATACAGGGGGTCCAGGCAGGAAGTGGGAGTGGGCTAAACACTACACCTGGGGTCAAACAGACCTGGGGTCAAGTTCTGACCAGGAGGGTTAACCCTTTATACCTTGTTTCCCCAGGACTCTTCTGATGACATAAGGAAAGTGCAAAGGAGGGAGAAGAATCGCATCGCCGCCCAGAAGAGCCGCCTGAGGCAGACCCATAAAGCAGACACACTGCACTTGGTGAGCACTCCCACCCTTGCCCATCTCCTGTGGGCAACAATGTGCTTTTCCCCTGGGGGCTTGGAGCAGTGATGCTGGGTTGGGGCAGGGCAGGAAAAGTGAGGCCAGGGCAGGATGTAGGAGTTGGAGCCGACAGAGAGAGCACACAGCCGAAGATGACTACCACTGAAGCACTTTGTTTTGCAGCTAGTTTTGAATCCATCTGTGTCTCTCAGTTCAACATTACCCATTTCCTTTCCTAACCTCTTCTGACCAGCTCAGTCTTTGAAAAGCACAGGCTCACCCAGGCTGGCTTTCCTTGGGTGAGCACTTCATGCCATCGCTTCAGCAGTGGTCCACGCAAGGATGCTTTTCTGAGGTTGTAGGACTTTGTCTTCATTGCTATGGACAGTGGTGTAATGTGGAGCCAAATGGGCCACATCTTCTGGTCTGCTCCCCAAGATGCTGTGCAGTGTAGGTAAAGAAATACTAATCCTTCTCTAATATTTTTAAATGTGTCCATGGTAGCACTTGTATCCCTTCCTACATCTGAACATTTTGCAGCACCTGGAGGCTCTCCCTGTTGTTCAACATGGATTTTACCTCCTTTGTTTCCACCCCACTGTCCTAGTCTTCTGTGGCACCATGGCCACCCCTGCAGCACTTCCCAGTGTGAGAATTAGGCATCTGCCTTTCAGGTTGTGTGTGCTTGGGCAGGATTGTGTGGTCAGTGCCAGAGCACAGGGGTTGCGCTCCTTTCCGTTTTGCACGTCAGTTCGGTCCTGCGTGTTCTGGGCCGCTGATGGGCAGGATGCAGAACACAGAGACTGCAGCAGGCAGAGAACCATCTTTATCTCTGCACTGGGCTTGGCTGCCCTTTGAAAAGGAGTAGTCAGACTCCCATTCACAACAACATCATTTGACTTAGTGGTCCTATTCACCCAGATCCCCACTTTTGGGAAGAATTCTTGAGATGTCAGTTCTGGACCTTCCTCCTTAGCTAGTGCCCTCAGCTCATGGTTGGACCTGGGTTTAAAATGGAGAGTCCCCTCCTTTCTCAGTAGCTGCTGATGTTTCTAGAGCTGACATGGCTCTACCCTGATTGTATGATGTCTGTCAGCAGCAATGGCTCTAAGCAACTGTGCCTGACACAGAGAGACACACTTGAGAGACACACTTCCCTTGGGGTTGGTGCTCTTTCCAAGATAATCCAACAAGTAGATACAGGCTGTGATCCTCCCCAGGAAATCCTGTCTAGCTGTGCACCAAGAAGAATGAGACTGCTCAGCTTAGAGCAGAAGACAAACCACTTGCTTACAAGATTACTACTGCTCAGCTAGCATTGAGAGCAGACAATCTTTGCCTTCCCACTTGGATGGGAGCAAGGGCACTAAGCCCAGCTTGGTTCAGACAGAGAAGATCCTGGCAGGCAGCTGGAGAGATGCAGGGAGGCAAGTAAAAGGTGGGGGGTGAATGTTTGCTAATGTTTTTTCTGATTCCTGGTGTACAGTGACCTCTTTCTGCTCCTGGGTTCATTCCCTGAGTGCTCTTTGCTTCTGGCTGGCACTGCATGAGGGAATTTTCTTCTCTGATGTTCTGCCTAGAAGAGTGTGCTCAGCTTGAGCTGTGGTGATGCGAAAAGAACCAGCAGCCCTCGGGCTTTGTAGCTTGTGTTTAGAGAGGAATGAGTCATGGGGACACTGGAGCTCCCAACCCCTCAGTGATTCCCTGTAGTTCCTGAATTCAACGGCAGTTCTGATTTCCAGAGCATTTAGTCACATCTGAGAGATGCTTGTTTGCTGTGTGACTGCCTCCTGTGACAGCTGCTGGGTGCATTTTAACCTGTGCACGGGGAGTGGGCACCGTCAGAGGTCAGGGTGGCAGCAGAGGAGCGAGTGCAGCATGACAAGTTTGCTGAGGTGATGGTGCAGGTATGATGCAGGATGATGCTGAGGGTATCAGTGCACTGGGCCCCGCTTTAGCTGTCTTGCATGAGTTTGCAGAGCCTGTCACCATGTCCTTCCTCCCTCTCTGGTCCTGCCCAAGCTGCTGCTCCATGGTCTATTGGTGCCTGGGAAGCTCCATCCCGGAGCAGCACCTTAGCATTAGTAGAGGTAGCAAAGATTGCAGTGCTCTTGGGATCACTGAGGCAAGGCTGAGCCTCGTTATTAACCCTTCTGCTGTTATTCTCATTAATAACAGTATTAATTCAGTTCTTCTGAGGGCTCAGTTTCTCTTTTCTTCTGACTCAAGTGTCTCCCCCTCCTCCCCACTGTGCTGCTGGTTTCCCCGGCTGCTAGCAGGAAGCAGTGAGTCTTTTCTTTCCAGGGCAGTAACAGGCTTCCTGTGGCAGGTGGTTTTCTGGTTAGAGACGGCGGTTATTCAGCCTGCCCTCCCCCTGGCCGGGCGGCCGGCAGGCGGCTGAGTGCTGCGAGCCTGCGTGAGAGGGAGGGAGCGAGAAAGCCTGGGTGGGAGCAGGCCACAGTCACTTCTCGTAAGCCAGCGCTGGGGAGCGTGGCTGGGGCCACCAGCATCGCGTCTGCGCCCGCGCCCAGCCTGGTTAGCAGGGGGCCAGGGGCTTGCCCAGGCGTGGCTCTGTGCTGAGCTTACCAGAAATTGTCAGCCTGGAAACTCTACAGGGCAGAGAGCCATGGGATCTGTAGAAGGACTGCTCACAAAGGCCTATAGTGATAGGATGAAGGGCAATGGTTTCCAACTAGAGAAGAGCAGGTTCAGATTGGATATTAGGAACAAGCTCTTCACCATGAGGACAGGTCACCCAGAGAGGTAGTTGCGGCCCCATCTCCGGAGATATTCAGGGTGAGGCTTGACAGGCCTCTGGGCAACCTGATCTAGTTGAGGATGCTCATGCTGACTGCAGAGGGGCTTGGACTAGATGACCTATGGAGGTCTCTTCCAACCCAGACCACTCTATGATTTGACCCCCATGTCCCCAGCTCATGCCTGTGGCTCCCACACTGAGAAAACCCTGTGGTTTTGTCTCCTCAGGAGAGTGAAGACTTGGAGAGGCAGAACGCTGCCCTGCGGCGGGAGATCAAGCAGCTGACAGAGGAGATGAAGCACTTTGCCTCGATGCTGAGCTCCCACGAACCTCTCTGCTCTATCCTGACATCCCCTCCACCACCTCCAGAAGTGCTTTATGCCACACACTCCTTCCACCAGCCCCACATCAGCTCCCCACGCTTCCAGCACTGAGTCAGCCAGTGGGAGGGCAGCCTGCCAGCTCCACTGATGGGAGGAAGCAACTTTGTGGGGCTTGCTTTTCCATCCAAGGGAGAAGGATAGACAGACAACTCTTCTCAAACTCTGAGTGAGTTACCTCAGGCTTGCTCCCTGTGCAGAAACGGCAGAGCCACCAGGAGGCATCTTCGGGCAGTTTCCAGCGTCGGTCCTGGGAAGAGAAGTCATTCGCAAAAGTTCACCAACCCCCTTCCTCAGTGCTTGCTTGGGCATGATGGCAGCCCCTGCATGAGCAGCTGGCACTGGCATGCAACAGCTGGAGCTCCAGGGAGAGGAACTGGAATGGGAGCAGGAGCAGAGGGGAAGGTTGGGGGGGGGGGAGGCATAGAGCAATAGAGCACCAGGACAAAACTGGTTTATTTTTGTAAAATAAAGATTGAAAATGCTTAACTGTTTCCTAAATAGGACCTGAGTCTCTCCTATAGCATGCTGAGGGTGCAAGGTGCAGGTGCAGAGCTCAGAGTCCAGCCCTGCACGTGCTGGTGTCTAATCAGGACCAGAATTTGGATCCTCACATTTAGAAAGGGTGCCCATGTGCATGGGCTGGGCAGACTGAGGGACAATGGTTTGTGTGGTGGTGGAGTCCTTGAGAGAGAAGCCTCACTCCCTGTTGCAGGGATGGACCTGGCTAATGAGTTTGATGCTCCACACAGCATCACAGGTCTCTTCCCTGCTGACTCCCTCAGCTCTCTACTAGACCTCCATGTGCTCCCCCTGTGAGAAGGGCATGTGTGGAGGGCCACTGCCATATGATGTCACTAGACATCTGGGTCTGGGTGGGCTGATGGAGCCTTCAGCTTGACCAGCAGCACAGCTAGGAAGGCACACTGCAGCATGAAGAGGAGTAATGCTGAACTGTACAGGGGAAGCAGCACCTGACAGGATCCTTGCTCCAAGGCACTCTGCTATAAGGCATGTAGCTGCAACCTGCACTGTTTCCCCTTCCCTACCAGTTACAGCTCCACAAAAGGCTGCTGCACTGAAGCAGATGAAACCTGAACGGTCAGTGAAGAGTAGATTAGTTCTGCTGGGTCTTATCTAGTGGAAACACAGGCTGGTCCATACAGTCTCTGCACCTAACACCCCACCAGCCAGCAGCCCACCTATCAGCCCCACTCTGTAGATAAGACTGAAGCTCACCTGCCAGTGGAGGTCAGGTTGCAAGTGCTGGCTCAGGACTGCTGCCAGCTCCAAGGAGTGTCTGCTGCACAGAGTAGCACAAGCAGTGCTGTAGACATAGGCTTGTAACTAAACTAAATAGACCAAATTTGCAGATACTCTTTTTTTCAGGCACAGAGCAGCAGCAGATTTCCACGTGGGTTTTGGTCCATC
>VWZE01007835.1:844379-872171 GCA_013396675.1 Eubucco bourcierii
AACTAGAGGACTGCAGGGCTCGTTCTGTGCCGAGATACGCAGAAGCCAATTTGAACTCAGTCCGTCTAATGCTGGCCGAGCCTCTGAACCAGCCCTAGGCAATCTGCGACATCGCGACTTGCCGAGCCCTTCGCAGAGCCTCGCAAACGGCCGATCTGTTCCAGCCCGGGGGCTGATTGCTCTGAAAAACCTTCTAAGAGCCACAGAGGATTCACCTTGCCGCGGTCCGCGATCCCTGGGTAGACTCCGTCGAGCCGCGTTTGCATCGCCGGAGCCACAGTGACGTGAGAGGAGACTTTATAATTTCTCATTTCTAGTCCCCATCTATACTTCTGAGTTATTAATTCTGAGACTCCAGTCTATGAGTAAATTCTCTTTTCCGAAGTCCGGGAAGGTTTGCATTTAGTCTTGGGGCAGCATTTTATGCTGCAGGACTTCATAGCTGTTCATTTTCCTAAACGCCTCTTAAAAATCATTTAAATTAATTTTATTGTATATATATTCATTCTGCAAAGATAGTTTTTTCCAACCGCATATAAGAATCTGTGTTTGAATTGTATATAAGTTGGGGAATTTTCTTGGTTTAATAAAAATATTTAGTATTTTTTTATTGGCCTTACTACAATTCATTTACAACCCAGATTCGACCCCTCCTTAACAATGACAAAACTATGTGACGTCTGAAGAACTCCACTGAAGCACTTTGGGTGCTGAATCCAACCGAAAACATTCTCCCTCCATCAACAAAGACTTTGTAATCTTCCCTGCGATGTCTGCTGTGAAAGACTGTGTGGGTTAGACTGAGTGATACTCTGAGATCTCTTCCAGACCTTCATTTTATCAGTCAAAATGTGGTAGAGTTGCGCTAACCAGGCCTTGTAAGAGCAAACAGGCTCAAATCACAGCGCTGTGAGTTTGAGAGCAAGGGGCATCCTGTGAGCTTGTAAGCTTAGATACTTGAAAGGGAGTCTATGCATCCTTTGAGGTCTCTGCAGGAACTACGTGGGTGGAAGATCCAGCAGATCCCTGGCTACCCTCTTTTTCCATCCAGTGTGGCAGAGAAAAGTCATAAAGGAATTATTACTTCCTGAAGTGTCTTCTCCACACCTTCTAGCCCATTTTCTCCTGCCCGTTCATTATGGCCTTGCATCGCACCGAGGCCTGTTGCCATCCCCTAGACTGAGAGCTGGATTATCACTGCCAGCATCATCCCTAGCATTTATGTTTGTTAGGTGGGCTTTGAGAAAACCAAGCTTATTTCAGGGCAGTTTTTCAGTCCTTACAGCACATAAACAAATTGTATGTCTTCATTGGTCATGATGGCAGAGTGTATTCCAAGGCTTTCAGGAGTTGTATTTTGTGAGTTCAGTAGGGAAGCCAGAGATGCTGGGTTCTGTCTGATGATTTCATAGAATGCCTTAGGTTAGAATGGACCTTAGAGATCATCTGCTTTGACCTCCCCACCATGGGCAGGGATGCTTCTCAAGTAGACTCAGCTGCTCAAGGTCTTATCTAGTCTGGCCTTGAACACCCCCAGGGAGTAGGCATCCACAATCTCCCTGGGCACTGCTACTGCCTCTGGTTTTCCAGCCTTCACAGATATGTTTGGGTACAGGATCCTGTAACCTTTTTAACACTAGTACCAATCTTTGTCTAAAGGAGATTTCCTTCTAGCTTTAAAATCCCCTTCAAGGTGTTGTCCTGAAATAGAAAGTATTTTTCATGGCTAAGAATTTTTTTATCTAAAGATGCTCTGATGAGGGAAATCCAAAAGCAGCTACTGTGTTACTTCAAGAAGGGAAAGAGGTACATCTGAATAGAAGCAGATGTGGCAAGGGAGAGAGGAAGAAATGCAAAGCACAAGGGGTTTATTTCGGTCCAGGAATTGGCAAACTGCATAAAGGGGCGATTGAATGGTTTGCAGAGCCAGAAACAAAACAAAGCAGCCCTGAAATCAGAGGAATGATTCTGGGAAGCATGGGCCTATACCTATGAAAAATGCTTGGCTATATTTGCTTTGGGGGAGCCAACACTGCCTCCTTACCTGGCTGGTGTTCACTCCACAGGCTGCAGTCACCAGAAGCTGGGTGCTACGTTATTTGTCTGCTTTCAGCTGTGATTCTCGGCAGGGTCTGTGGTTTAGTCATTCTTGATTTACCACTTGACTTTCCTGGCCGGATTAAGACTTTGGTTTAGTGTGAGCAAGTAGCTCCTTTTTTTTGGGCAGGTTCTGATTTGCTATGGACTTTCTGATGGTGATGAGTAAAACTGAGGGTTTTAAAGAGAAATTTAGGAGCTGAAGGTGGGACTAAAAACTAAAGCAGAACCGAAAGACAACAGACTACTTTGTGACTCCAGCTTGGAGTAGGGCTGGCAGGAGGCAAAGAACCCAACGTGTGTTTCTTATTCCTTTCCCATGTAGCTAAAGATTTTTCCATGTGCGTGATCTTTTTTTTTTTTTTTTTTTGTCACATTGAAGAAATTTAACTGTCCTTAATGTTTTCTCCTCTGCTGTCTGGAGACCTTTGACCACAGCAGACTGCCATGCTGTGATAACACTTTCAGTTACAGACAGCTAAAGCTACTGTCCTGAAGTCATATAGACCTAAATACAACGTGTAGGTGACATATTTAAGTCTTGAACAAGTTAATGCCTTACTGTCTCCAAATGTTGCTTCTCACTCTGTTTTTGAGATTATTAATAAATAACACCTCTGTGAGAAAACTCAGTTTGCCATGCTAAAAATTGCTTCTATTTATTTTCTGTTTTTTCCTTTGTGACTACTATTTAATGAATGATAGTGGTTACCTCTGGGTAACTTTGTTTTGTCTGCTGTGGAGACAGACTGAGAGAGTTTGGGTTATTCAGTCTAGAGAAGAGAAGGTTCTGAGGAGACCTTATTGTGGCCTTCCAGTATCTGAAGGGCGTCTACAGGAAAGCTGGTGAGGGAATTTTTAGGATGTTGGGTAGTGATAGGACTAGAGGGAATGAAGCAAAATTAGAAGTGGGTAGATTCAGATTGTATGTTAGGAAAAAGCTCGTCACCATGAAGGTGGTGAGACACTGGAACAGGTTGTCCAGAGAAGTGGTGGAGGCTCTGTCCTTGGAGGCTTTTAAGGCCAGGCTGGATGTGGCTCTGAGCAACCTGATCTAGTGTGAGGTGTCCCTGCCCATGGCATGGGGATTGGAACTGGATGACCTTTGAGGTCCTTTCCAGCCCTGATGATTCTGTGATTGCGAAGAATTTTCTAAAAGCCTTTTCAAATCCGATGAACTTAAAATTTAATTTTCTGTACTGTTTCACTGTTACAGCCTCAGAGTTCTCAGACTAAGCAGCTGTTGGACCATGACAGTCCTTTTTCTGCTCAATTTCACCACTGCACTCTTTGCACCACTATCATTCCTTTTTGTGTTCCTGATACACTCAAATGACAAATTTATTAGAACAAATTCCTTTGTTCTTTCTGCTCTCTCGATACAGAGCCTGGAGTAACTTTGAGTGCAGAACCTAACGGGACTGAAAACCTCCTTTCTGGCTCTTGCTTCTAAATTTGCCTTTCTTGTATATTATGCAAAAGAGCTCCGTTATGGTTATGTTGTACCATCATAACAAGTGTCTCAGGTGAGGCTGAAGGTTCACTGGCAAAGTGAACTGGGCTGAGGAGGGACAGAGTAGGAAGGTTCACAACTTTGCCCTGTGGTGCTTTCAGCAGAGCACATAGGGAAGGCTATGCTGCCTTTGTCTTCTTCAGCTGTGCTTCTCACCACTGCTGCTGGCAGGAAACGCAAGAGGGTGGCAAGAAGTGGGCTCTGCGAGGACAGACTGCAAGAACCACTTAAGGTTACCTGTTTTGTTTTTTTTTCTTTTCCCTGTTCATGGAAAATAAGAACACAAACACACCAAAGTTGAGTATCTGCATTTCCTCCTTCCTGGGACTTAGTCAGGTGGATAACTCAGCATCAGTAACCTCTGGCAGTGCTCACAAAGTAAATATTTTGTGGAAGCATGTTTTTTTAAGCCAGAGAAAGTTCACTTTTTCATTCTTTTGACCCATTTGTTTAAGGAATACAACATCCGAGAGACAGGTTACATTCTTCCAAGCGAACTTTGAATTGTGTGTTTAATGCTTGAAGAGAGCTGGAGAACACTATCATGCAACTATATACGTGTTTCAGAGCTCCTGCTGGGTAATGTTTGTACAATTCCGATAACACTGTGTTAATTAAACGAACCGTAGATGGAAAGCGATCCCCAGACAGGAATCTGTCACTGTCATGTTGCTAAATGAGGGGCATAACAGGGCCTGACTCATTAACTGCAGATTCCCCGCGAGGACCAAAAGGCGGATCAGTTTTGGCTCTTTTGCTTAAGACACACTGAGATGGTTTAATTTTGACTTCGCTGAATGTTGTCGTGAAAAAGAGCGTCGGGAGTCAACCCAAATGAGACTCGAACCCAGTCCGGCCGTAAAGGAGTGGGTCACGACCCCTCTGTGGGGCGGACAGAGCCCACCCCATTGCTCTCACGCCACAGGCAGGGCGAGACAGCTGCCAGCAGCCCGCGTCCGTCCAGGCGCGGCAGCCGCGCTGCCCGCCCTCGCGGCACGGCGGGGCGGGGCGGGGCGNNNGTGCGTACCGGCAAGCCGCCGAGGCGAGTCAGGCGGTCAGCATGGTGCAGAAAGAGCCTACCGGGGCGCCGGGGCTGGCGGCGGCCGGGGCGACTGCTGCTGCCACCGCCACCGTCGAGGTGCGGCTGTCCCGGCGTCGCTGGGCCGTGGTGCTGCTCTTTAGCAGCTACTCCCTGTGTAACGCCTTCCAGTGGATCCAGTATAGCAGCATCAACAACATCTTCGCGCACTTCTACGAAGTGAACGCCTTCGCTATCGACTGGCTCTCCATGAGCTACATGCTCACCTACATCCCCCTGCTCTTCCCTGTTGCCTGGCTGCTGGACAAGAGGGGACTGCGCCTCATCGCCCTGGTCGGCTCAGCCCTCAATGCTCTGGGCGCCTGGGTGAAGCTAGGCAGCCTAAAGCCGCACCTCTTCCCCGTCACCGTCCTGGGGCAGGTCATCTGCTCCCTGGCCCAGGTTTTCATCCTGGGCATGCCTTCGCGCATCGCTTCGGTTTGGTTTGGCTCCCACGAGGTCTCCACCGCCTGCTCCATCGCTGTCTTTGGGAACCAGGTAATGGGTCGCCGGCCCCTGTCCGGCCGGGCTGTCACCTGCCTGGTCAGAGACTGGGAGTGCTGAGCGGCAGAGCAGGGAGAGGCAAAAGATGCAGGATGTCTGGAGGATAGTAGCAGGCATAAGAGGCACTTGCACGAAACTTCCCCTGGGCAATGTAGCTGGTACCTGGATGGCTGAGGACTGATGGTGGGTGGCAAAGACAAGTAGAACTTAAGTCTACAGAGTTGGGGGCAGCATGGAGGTCCAGTATGATTTGGCTTTGAGCGGTGCTTGGACTGGGGGTCTTAGCCAGTGCCCACTTAAGTGCCTATGAATCTCCAGTCCAAGGATATGATTCAGTAGAACCATGGATGGACTGGCTGGGACTGTGTGATGTTGAGGAATACTTTAGGCATTGTCCTGCAAACCTCAGATCTGCTGTTTCATCTGGACTTGACACTGCAATATCCTCCTCCTGCTGATAACTGGATGGGAAGGAGGAAATTAGCTGACAACTGAAAAGACTACTTGTCACTGAACCCTGGAGGAAAAGGACTTTAGCACTTTCATAGCTCTTAAAACTAGGTACAGTAGGTACAGTTTCCACAAGCATTTGCCTTGAAAAGAAACAAACCTTCCATCGGGCCAGGGCAAGGTAAGCTCCTTGAGCACTCTTGCAGGAAGGCAGGTCAGGGAGGCCAGCGACGCGTGCTTGCTCAAGCTGTGATGGTCTTTTCTTGTAGCCAGATAGTGCTCAAAGGAAAGAAAATTTCCCACAGCTTTGAAAGTATCAGGGAAATAGTTTATTAACCCTTGCCCCAAAGCATCCACTCATCCCTGTTGCATGAAGCACATAGGCCAATACTGATGCAGTGTGACCTAAGAGAGGTAAGTCTGGCTCTGTATTGCTGACATGAAGAAGAGGGAAGCAGAACCTGGAATTAGCTGCTAGGCTGGACCTACGACACACTTGCTTTGAGACCCAGTGTAGTCCCCCATACATGACTGTTCATCACTCTGGACCATCTTTGATTCAGTCTGTGGGTGGCTGCTAATCAGATTCGAATGGTTTGCCATTCAGGTAATTTTTAAGGCACAGTTCTTCCTCACAAATAACTTTCTGTGCAGTGGGTTAGAGATTTCCCTTCCCCTCATTCCTGGGTTTCTGTATGTGTTTAGAGACTGCTAAGGCAAAAAAGATGTGAATGCTTGGAGATGATATTTGAGGAACTGAAGTTCATGGAACAGCATGAAGGAATTAAAGAGATTCAGGTTTACATGTTTTGGAAAGAGAAAACCTTTCTTCCACTGAGTGGATCTATGATCCTCTTCCTTCTTTTTACCCAGAATTTTGGGCTGGTTTTTATGTTTTCAAAAATGAATCTTGGTGGAAGACACTTAACTTGGTGTGAGTGCTATGTTGATGATCTTCAGGTGGAGTCTGTCCTCATTCTGATGCAGCTGGCACGTGACTTCAGAAATTTAGGACGTCCATTACAGAAAGGACCTGAGGGAAAGCTTTCAGGTGCTATCTGCAGACTGCTGAGAGTATCTGTGCAGTGACTAAGTGATGGCTTTTGAAATGGGCAAATTGGATGGTAAGCTATGAGTGAAATTCAGGGAAATGCTCTGTCCTTCCTGATGGCCTCCTTCTGAATGGGGAAAAGAGGCAGCATGGAGTATGGGTGAGGTGGGTGTTGGCCAATACTGGAGTCTACAAGATCTGAAGGTCCGTTCCTTTTGTGCTGGTCAGCCTTTGTGCTGAGCAACTCCTGTTTGATGCCTCACCTTAACTGTTTTGTACCTTTTGCCACTCAGGGAAGGCAGCATCTGAAAGTCTAAGAAGTGTTGTGGGAATGGAACAGATCCTGTGAAATTTCTGTCTTCCAGTGGACTTCTTGACCTCTTTGGCAGTTCTGTTCCTGCTGGAGGGTTCTCATGTCTTCAGATGAGACCTAATCCCTGTTTAAAATAGGGCCAGGTGGTGATCTGCCTCTCTTCCCTCTGCAGCTTGACCCTGTGTGTTCCAGGGTTTTACTGATTAGAATAGAGAAGATTTTAGCTATGGTCCAAGAGGAGCCAGTAGTTGCAGTGACATTTTCCAGCCCTGGCTCCTTTCTCTTCCAATAAAGCAGGGCAGGGTGGATCAGAGCTCTGGAATCACAAGGGGTGCAGTGTGGCCAGCTCAGTGTGGGAGGGTGTGCTGACCAAATAGCAGCCTGGCTTGCCCAGGAATGCTTGTTTCTATAAACGGATACTGGAGCTTGAAATGAGCCTTTTCTACTCCTTTTATGTGATATTCCCTTCCCAGACTTTGACCAATGGCAGGTCTCCCTTGTCCATCACAGAAGCAACTGGCTTTTGGGTTGTGTTCTGTGGAAGCTGTATGTGAGGTAACTGTGTTACTGCAGTGTTTTTGCTGGGAGAGTCTGCCGTATGACTCCTTCAGCACTTGTCCTGCAGGGTCCCCTGGGGCTGGTTCTGTTAAGTGACTACAGTAAATCATAGAATCATAGAATGGTAAGGTTGGAAGGGACATCAAGGATCATCTAGTTCCAACCCCCTGCCATAGGCAGGGACACCTCCCACTAGTACAGGGCACTCAAGGCTTCCTCCAACCTGGCCTTGAACACCTCCAGGGAGGGAGAAGCCACAACCTCCTTGGGCAACCTGTACCAGTGTCTCACCACCCTCACTGCAAACAACTTCCTCCTCACATCCAGTCTAAATCTCCCCTCTGCCACTTTAAACCTATTGCCCCTTGTCCTGTCATTGCAAGACCTTGTCAATAATCCCTCCCCAGCCTTCCTGTGGGCCCGCTTCAGCTACTGGAAGGCTACTCTAAGGTCTCCTGGAAGCCTTTTCTTCTCCAGGTTGCAGAGCCCAAACTCTCTCAGCCTGTCCTCATAGCAGAGCTGCTGCAGCCCTCTGAGCATCTTCGTGGCCTCCTCTGGACCCACTCCAGCAGTTCCATGTCCTTCCTGTGCTGGGGGCTCCAGAACTGTACACAGTATTCCAGATGGGGTCTGAGGAGAGCAGAGCAAAAGGGCAGAATCCCCTCCCTTGCCCTGCTGCCCACACTGCTCTTGCTGCAGCCCAGCACTCGGTTGCTGTCTGGGCTGCATGAACACACACTGCAGGCTCATGTTGAGCTTTTCATCACCTCAGACCCCCAGGGCCTTTTCCTCAGGGCTGCTCTCCAGCCTGATCAACATTATATCGTGACTGAGGATTCCGTCAGCAGCTGAGATGGCTGTCAGAGCTGAAACCTCTCTTCTGATTTACTCTGTCTTGTCTACTGCTGTTGTTTTGCTGTGCTGTGTTTCTTTCCCAGCAATCTCAGAGAAGGTGCATTCAGTGCTGAGAGAACTTGAATGACTTGCATAGAGAAGCAGTTTTCATCATATGACATTGATAGTATTAAGCAGGATGAGAGTATGCCACAGAAGCAGAAGTGTGATGAGGAAGGGAGTTTGCTTTGCTTCCAGTTTGAAAAAGTGCATTATCTCTCACATCAGTGGGAGAGTCAAAAAGAGCCTAAGTCTTATCTTATCTCAAGGCCTAGAGTACAATTTTTCTTTTCACAGTTTGGAACTTTTCTGCTTTGTAAAATACTGCAATAAAGGTGACTAAGGTGTGGTTTCTGAACTTTTACATACATTGACTTCCTGAGTATCTGTGTTCTCAACAGGCTGTTTTACAGAAGCAGCATATTCTGAACAGCAATCTGAACAAAAGTACGCCGGGTAGGAACTGGCAGCTTCTGATTTGCACAGCTCTTCATTTGTGTATTCTGAGTTCTACTGTAGCCTTTCATATAGAAAGGCATCTGGGACCTGTGCTGCTAGCCAAGAATTGAGAAGCTGATGTGCAGTAGGAATCACAGAGTGTGGCTCTGCAGACTGATACAGGATACAGGAGCTGCAGGGTAGGAGAGTTTAGTGAAATGTCATGGTTACAGCCTGTGCTTAGAAAAGGAGGGAGCACTGCAGGGCAGAGCCTTGGCACACAGATGAGAGTCGGGGAAGAGGCTGTGCTGCCCAAAACGTTGGCATAGGTACCTCCCTAAGGGGTTCCCTGGGTGAATGGAGATTCAGGTCTGATGCACTTAATTACGTTGGCAGAACTGTTGGAGAGGCATCATCTGGCACAGGTCCTGTATGTACTGAGCTTGCTTCAAAAGTTCACCCTGTCTCATACATGTAGAAGGAACATCGTGAGAAGGAGAGCCCTTCTGTTTCCCTTCACAACTGCTTCTCTGTTGCAACAGTAGTTGCATTGTTCAGACCCAGCAAACTGTGCAACGTTCCCCTCCTCCCACCTGTCAGATGTGCCTGTTTGCCACTACCAGTTAAGTTCTGCAACTTTGTACTGGTTTGTGGGCAATGTGACAACCTGATCTAGCCTCATCTGTTACTGAGCAGCTTTGGATGTTGCTGTACTTGGTTTGTGTAGCTTGCCTGTTTTGTCTGTAAGATTTTTGGAGACAAGCTCTTGTGGTGGTGGTTGTCTAAGATGGAAGTTCTAGATGGCTGCAGTATGCAGAGTTTGTTGACTTTTCACCAGGAACCTTAGCTCCTTTAGTGATAAAATTGTCTGGTTGGTTCTCATTGTTCATTTGGAGAACCTCACAGGATTTGTTTTCAGGCTCTTGATATCTGAAGCTGTTTGCATTAGAATTAAATGTCATTAAAAAACAAACCCTGAAACAAGCCCCTAGAATCCAAAGCCATTTCAGCTGTTATGCCTGGAGAAGAACACCTTGAAAATATGAAGCCCTGCAGCCTTACACATAAAATCAGTATGTACAGCAGGACTGATTTGTTAACTTGACTGAAACATTTTGGAAGTAATTTTCTTCCAAAGCATGGTAGTACCTCTGGTTTTCTGGAGGACACCTCATCATCATGTTCCTTGGTTGATGTGAGCGTTGAGGATTAGAGGTAGTGCAAATGTTTCAAGACCTCAGCAGTTACACAAACCCTTTTTGCTGCCCTGCTTTTGGAGGCAGCAGAGAATGTTCTGTTAGAAATGAAGACCCCTCCAGGCCCTGGAGGAACCTGGGTTGGTGTGATCTTCAGAAGGCTTCTGGAAGTGACACTGTGTGGGTGGCTCAGCGTAGGGCTGCCAGGAGGGAAGTCTTTGGCACAGGTGATGTGTAGCATGCTTTAGAGCATCTAATTAATGGAGTTTCACAAATGTCCCTCAAAGAGAAGTCTGCAGTAGTTAGATTCTCCTATTTCTGTTCTCCAAGTTGATCTGGAGTGGTGGTAGAGTGGCTGTTAGACGTGAAAGATTGATTGCCAGGTCGTAATGAGCGTGGCCCCTGTTAAAAGTCACTCTTTTGGCAGGGGAAGGGTAGAGTCGCTCCAGTGGAGTGTTGACAAATGCAAATTGCTCTCTTCTGAGAGCAGGAGAAGCCTTTGATTTTATTTGATTTCCCCCTCCCAAAAGCATTTAGAGAGATACAGTGCATCAGAACACAGGAACATCTGGCCTAGGTCAGGCCACGTTTGTCAGACAGCCCCAGGCAGTCAGTGATAGGTGCTAAGGCAAAGACAGTAGAAAAGGAGTGTACCCTCCTAGTCTCTGAAGTCTTGGCTTGGGAGCTTGCTAATATTGGGTTGGAACCATAGTGCCTGAAAAGTGGCTGGTGTTGGTGTTTATCAACTTCAGCATTTGATTGCTACAGTTTCTGCCCATCTGGCCACAGCTGGTAGGCTGCTGGTGCTAGAGTTTCCTGGGACACCACCCGCTTGTGCTGAGTCTCTTAAAAATTCACTTTTCCTTCCCCCCACTCCTAATTCGAGTATTTGGTAACATCAGAGTTAGCAGTTTGGTGTTTGTGAGCAAGTAGGGTGGATTGCTCCCTCCCTGGAGGTGTTCAAGGCCAGGTTGGAGGAGGCCTTGAGTGACCTGTACTAGTGGGATGTGTCCTTGCCTATGGCAGGGGGTTGGAACTAGATGATCTTTGAGGTCCCTTCCAACCTTACCATTCTATGATTCTCTGATGACTCATTTGTTTGAACTCCTGGATGAACACAGGCTGGTCCTGGTGCCTTGTAGAAGAAATTAGTTGAAATCAGTTAAGATCTTCACTGATAACAGATGATAGATTTTTGCCATGTGAAGAGATTCCATTGATGCGTTAACCTCCCATGAATATCCCACGAACACCAATGCAAGACTTCATTTAGATTCTATTTTTCAAATGTTCTCCTACAGTGATCATCTTCTGGCTCTACAGACTTGCTGGAAGGCTTCCTGATTTTGCTGTGTTTGCAGAGTTCTGACTTCATTGTAAAGTTCATCTTCAACCTGTTTTGGCCTAATTATGATTTCATTTTAGCTTTGGCCTCACTTAGAATCATAAAATCAACCAGGTTGGAAGAGACCTCCAAGCTCATTCAGTCCAACCTATCACCCAGCCCTATCCAATCAACTAGATCATGGCACTAAGTGCCTCATCCAGGCTTTGCTTGAACACCTCCAGGGACAACTGTCTTTTTTTTCCTGTGATCAAAGGAGTAATGTCCAGTTTTTGAGTTGGGTGGTTGCTGTTGGCATGATTTGGGTTGGCTTGCTTGTGGATTTTATTTCATTTTATTTCATTTCAATTTTTTTACTTTCCATTTCAATTTTTTTAACTTTCCATTTCAATTTTTTTACTTTCCATTTCAATTTTTTACTTTCCATTTCAATTTTTTTAACTTTCCATTTCAAATTTTTTAACTTTCCATTTCAATTTTTTTACTTTGCATTTCAATTTTTTTACTTTCCATTTCAATTTTTTACTTTCCATTTCAATTTTTTTACTTTCCATTTCAATTTTTTTACTTTCCATTTCAATTTTTTACTTTCCATTTCAATTTTTTAACTTTCCATTTCAATTTTTTAACTTTCCATTTCAATTTTTTAACTTTCCATTTCAATTTTTTACTTTCCATTTCAGTTTTTTTTACTTTCCATTTCAGTTTTTTTTACTTTCCATTTCAATTTTTTACTTTCCATTTCAATTTTTTACTTTCCATTTCAATTTTTTACTTTCCATTTCAATTTTTTACTTTCCATTTCAATTTTTTACTTTCCATTTCAATTTTTTACTTTCCATTTCAATTTTTTACTTTCCATTTCAATTTTTTACTTTCCATTTCAATTTTTTACTTTCCATTTCAATTTTTTACTTTCCATTTCAATTTTTTACTTTCCATTTCAATTTTTTACTTTCCATTTCAATTTTTTACTTTCCATTTCAATTTTTTACTTTCCATTTCAATTTTTTACTTTCCATTTCAATTTTTTACTTTCCATTTCAATTTTTTACTTTCCATTTCAATTTTTTACTTTCCATTTCAATTTTTTACTTTCCATTTCAATTTTTTACTTTCCATTTCAATTTTTTACTTTCCATTTCAATTTTTTTCTTTCCATTTCAATTTTTTACTTTCCATTTCAATTTTTTTACTTTCCATTTCAATTTTTTTACTTTCCATTTCAATTTTTTAACTTTCCATTTCAATTTTTTACTTTCCATTTCAATTTTTTAACTTTCCATTTCAATTTTTTACTTTCCAGTTTTTTACCTTTCCTTTTGTGTTTTTTTACCTTTCATTTCATTTTACTTAACTGTGGTTCCTTTGTTCTAACACTTTCTGCTAGTGTTCTGTAGGCTTACATTGAGCCTCTGGTGCACTGTCTTTACACAACCTTAATCTCACTTTGCAAGCATTTAATTTCTTTGGCCCTTCTTTTTCATTTCCCTTTCATAAGCTTCTTTCCTTTGAGATAGATCCTTTTTTTTTCTTTTTTTTTTTTTTTTTGGTTGCTGCTGCAAGGAATCTGAATTTGAGTGCAGTGGTGAATGATTCTGTAATATTGATTATGGTCACACTGTGCTACTATAGGGAAAGTCACAGATAGTGCTGCCTCTTTAAGTGCTTTCCTCAGAAAAGAGTGGTTTTGAAATCCAAAAATGCAGTCTTTGCATCACCTCTGTCATGCTTTAAACCCACTGCCCCTTGTCCTGTCATTACAAGACCTTGTCAATAGTCCCTCCCCAGCCTTCCTGTAGGCCCCCTTCAGATACTGGAAGGCTACTCTAAGGTCCCCTTGAAGCTTTCTCTTCTCCAGGCTGCAGAGCCCCAACTCTCTCAGCCTGTCCTCATAGGAGCACTGCTGCAGCCCTCTGGAGGAGTTAGAGTGAGACCTGAAAAAGAGTGAATCTTGACTGTGGTCCTGGAACAATTAATGTCAGAGATCAGAATGAAGCTTGGATCTTGGTTTGTTTTGTTCTTGTTTTGCCCACGAGTTCAGCAGCTCATGTGACTGCAGGAAGCAAGAAGCCCAGAGGACATAAATCCAGCCCTCAGCTTCCAAGAGTGAATTGATGATAAGACAGAGGAATCATTTCCAAGAAACTCTTTATAGACCTGATTTGATAAAGGGTGGATTGACACGTGTGAAACCTAGTTATGTAAGAATCAGTAGGAGCATTCCCTTGAAGGAAAGAGACAGTTTTGAGAGTTTTCCTTGAAGCTTGAACTATTGGAAATGCGAAAGAGGGAAGAGTGAAGTCCAGTGTGGCTGTGCCTCAGGCTGAGCAGGCATGCTGGAGTCACAGTCTACACTGCAGAGGAAACTGAGCTCCTGCCCTCCAGGAGCAGCTGCAGGCTTGTTTGCCTTGCACAGAGCAATGGGAGGCATGCAACTTAAAGAATAGAGCTTCAGGTCTCTAAATCAGTTGATATTGTGCTTACTGATAGAGTCTTCAGGGTCTGCAGGCATTGCAGAGGAGAACGTAGTGGACTCGTTGTGATGAGAGGCTGGGGATAGGCTTTATGTGAACAAAGTTGAGCTCTAGCAAGTTTAGTTCTGTGTCAGAGGTTGCCTGTGCCACATGGGTGCTAGGAAAGTTTAACCTTCCCAATGGCCTCTTAATTTCCTCCTAAGCAATGTCAGTCCTTGATTTGCTATCTGGGACAGCACAACTTGTAACTGTTTTCAGTCAATTCAACCAAACCTTAAATGTTCTTATTCCTGATAGTGTCCTGAACCAATGGGACACATCTGTAGTCTCTTGGTGACTCTTCCCCCAGTTCCCTGTGACATTCCAGCACCAACAATGAATGCAGCACAGATCACAGAATTACAGAATGTTATGGGTTGAAAGGGACCTTGAAAGATCATCTAGTCCAACTGACCTGCCAGAGCATGATCAGCCACACAGGAATGCATCCAGACGGCTTTTGAATGTCTCCAGAGAAGGAACCTCCACAACCTCTCTGAGCAGCTCATTCCAGTCTTCTGTCACCCTCACAGTGAAAAGTTTTTCCTTATGTGGTGCCCCTTCCTGGTCCTAATCCACTCTATTCCAGGTCCCAGTGGAGTGCACTGTTTGATGCAGGATGTTTTGGGCAGACACGGGTGAAAGCTACTTATATGTGAGCTAAATATGGTGTCTGAGTCAAACCCTTCACCAAGCACTGGAGGGCCAACGCTAAGTCATGTCTCTAAGCATCACACACTGCTTAAACACCTCCAGGAGCAGTGACTCCACCACTACCCTGGGCAGACTATTCCAATGTTTGTTAACCCTTTAAAGAAACAGTAAATGCAATGGGCTTGATTTTACTATAATCCTTATTTCTGTGTTTTGGATACTCCTTCCTCCTCTCTTAGAGCAGTGAGGCCAGTGGCTCTATAAAGGCTGTGTTGGTGTAGTGTGAATAACCACTGTGGGTGGGATTTTTTATGCTGCTAGTCTGTATTTGTTTGGTTATCACTGCTCTAGTACTGTTAGCACTTTCCTGTCTCCAGGCAGATGGTATAGCCTGCAGAAGAGATTGGAAATTGCTGTTCCAAGCAAGGATGGCATCTCTCTTAGGTGCTTTCTCAGGCCTTGTCTGTTGGAGGCTCTTTTGTGTGCTTTGCCACTGTCCACTACAGCAAACACAGGCTTAAATCAGGAAATAGCAAAAATGAAAGTGTTACTAAACAAATACTGCCTTTGCCACAAACAGGAGTGAGTATGCAGAGCCTTGAGAGCAATCAAGAGCTGAGGTTGAGCATAGCTCTTTTTCTGGTGTCTGAGAGAGCTGCAAGTGTTGGGAAGGTCCAAGGGAACAGGCAAATACACAATGCTTGGAAACCAACTGGTCATTGAAATGTAGCCACAAACACTGAAATAGAAAAGGGGGAGGAAAAAGTTTTTGTAGGCCACTTTTGTGGTTGCAGGACTCTCAAATGTGCTGAGTGCACTTTGGCTCCCACTTTACGGAAAGAAGAGTATTATCCTAAGCTCTGAACCAGCAATTTCTTCTCTCGTTCTCTCATTTGAGTAGGTCTGTGCCACCATCAGGCCCACTTAACCATGCATGGCAAAACTCATGCTGCTACAGCTGCTTCTTCTTGTCCTGGGAAATCATCTGTGCAGTTAAAAGTCCCCATGTCCTCACTGAAGTGCACACTGCCACTGCAGGAGCTCCTCGGCTGGACATGTGGGACTGTTGGCACAGAGGCCAGAGCTGTGGGGATTTCTTCCTGCAGTCCTTCAAAGCCAAGCTTTTTGTCCAGGGGCAGTTAGAATCATAGAATGGTAAGGTTGGAAGGGACCTCAGAGATCATCTAGTTCCAACCCCCTGCCATAGGCAGGAACACCTCCCACTAATACAGTTGCCAAGCCATATTACACAACTTCAGTGTTTAGTATGTGTGCCACTTCATTCCCTCAGCCTTGATGTTTTCTTAGGTACTAGTGGTTGTAGGGCTAGTCTTGCCTTGGGAGGAGCTTCATTAGGAAACAATGTCATAAAGCAGCTGAGCCAGATCCATATCTCCCTCATTAGGAGTGGGCAGGTTTCTGTCTTGGTCCTTGTTGTTTGTCTAATTGGAAAATACTTTGTTTCAAGTCATTAACCCAGCAAAGAGTTGTGAGAGGTTTTGATAGTCTTGTTTTCTGTCGTTCTTAACGAGCAAAATCGAATTACCAGGTGATCAGATCAGCATCAAAGAATCATAGAATGGTAAGGTTGGAAAGGACCTCAAAGATCATCTAGTTCCAACCACCTGCCATAAGCAGGGACACCTCCCACTAGTACAGGGCACTCAAGGCCTCCTCCAACCTGGCCTTGAACACCTCCAGGGAGGGAGCAGCCACAACCTCCCTGGGCAACCTGTGCCAGTGCCTCACCACCCTAAGTGCAAAGAACTTCCTCCTAACATCCAGTCTAAATCTCTCCTCTGCCAGTTTAAACCCATTGCCCCTTGCTGTGTCATTGTTATGCTCAAGTCTCTTGTAAAACCTTGCCTTGAATATCCTGACAGTGCAGCTGCAGTAGCAGGGACCCCCCTGTGGCCTAACTGCAAGGGGTAATTGGCTTTTATTTCTTAATTGCTGTGTGGGAAAGACAATTTTCACCTTGGTTGTGAAATTAGATCAGGCTTAATTGAGCCCCTACTGGGCATGATGGGGGCTGAGCTTGTGGAGTGGTAGCATTGTTGTGATTCTGTGTCACACCTCTGTGTGTTCTCTCCCTCTTCTGCTCAGCTTGGTATTGCTGTGGGCTTTCTGGTGCCTCCAGTTCTGGTTCCCAATGTGAAGGATGTAGAGAAGCTGGCCTACCACATCAGTATCATGTTCTTCATGACTGCAGGTGTGGCAACAGCCCTGTTCATCCTTGTTGTCATAGGTAAGGAAATGGAAGCATGCATGTGAAACCAGGTGGGCCTGAGAAGGTCAGCCTGTGGGTGTGAGGGACCTGTGTGCTAGAAAATGGGTCTGGGATAGGTCATGTGGGGATGTGTCCTAGGACAGCTGACAGGGTAGTGAGAATATGAGAGAGAGAGCAGACTCTTGGAGTCATACCCTGCCTGCCCTGAAAGGCATCCAACAGGCAGATGGAGCTCATGATATGGAGAACTCCCTGTCCTCTCTCCACCTGACTATACCTGGTGGGTTAGGATGGTGTGGAATGGCAACAAGTTCTAGCCTGGTGCAATAGGCACCACAGGTGTGTCCCCTAGTAAGGACCCCACCTTCCCAGGGGCCCTTGCAAAACAGGTAGAGTGCTCTGCAAGAGGAAGCAAACCAGGACAAGGATGATGGTTCACCCACCCAACTTGCAGGTGTGGCCCATCTACACCCTGCTTCAAACCCCTTCGGTATGGAATAAAAGATGGGTCCTTGTCATAGGTGACTCACTCCTGAAGGGAGCAAAAGGTCTGATAGGGAAACTGAACCCATTTCTTAGGGAAGTCTGCTGCCTCCTTGAGGCTTGGGTTAACGATGTAAGGAGAAAGCTGTCTTCCCTAGTATGGCCCTCAGATTACTGTCTAATATTGATCTTTTAGATGAATATGGGTTTAAACTGGCAGAGAGGAGATTTAGACTGCATGTTAGGAGGAAGTTCTTTACAGTGAGGGTGGCAAGACACTGGCACAGGTTGTCCAGGGAGATTGTGGAGCACAGAATCACAGAACATGATCAAAGATCATGTTCTGTGATTCTGTGCTCCACAATCTCCCTGGAGGTGTTCAAAACCAGGTTGGAGGAGGCCTTGAGTGAGCTGTACTAGTGGGAGGTGTCCCTGCCTATGGCAGGGGGTTGGAACTAGATGATCCTTGAGGTCCCTTCCAACCTTACCATTCTGTGATTCTATAAGTAGCAACAAGAAGTCCAAGGGCAGCGAAGAGAGGCTTTAGTGCCTTGGAATGACTAGTTAAGGGGTCGGAAGCACAAGTAGTGCTCTCTTCTGTTCCTCCAGTTGTGGGGAGTAATAAGAGAACAAACAGGAAGAGCCAGCAGATCAATGCCTGGCTCTGAGCCTGGTGTCACCAGCAGGATTTTGGGTTTTTTAATCATGGGTTGATTTAAAGGACACCAGACCTGCTGGCAACAGACAGGAGACAGCCTGTTGCTAAAGGGGAAAAAGAATCCTAGCACAGGAGCTGGAAAAGCTCATTAAAAGTGCTTTAAACTAGATTTGAAGGGGGAAGGGCACAAAACCAGGCTTGCTAGAAATAAGCCTGAAGGCAGCACAGCACTACAGCTCTACAGGAAGGCTGGGGAGGGACTATTTACAAGGTCTTGCAATGACAGGACAAGGGGCAATGGGTTTGAACTGGAAGAGGGGAGATTGAAACTGGATATTAGGAAGAAGTTCTTTCCAGTGAGGGCGGTGAGACACTGGCACAGGTTGCCCAGGGAGGCTGGACAAGGCCTTGTCCAGCCTCCCTGGGCACCTGTACTAGTGGGAGGTGTCCCTGCCTATGGCAGGGGGGTGGAACTGGATGATCTTTGAGGTCCCTTCCAACCTAAACCATTCTATGATTCTATATTTGAAGGACAGTGTGCTAGCGAGGTCTTTCAGTCTGGTATTATCAGCAGAGGTAGGGAATGGAGTTGCAGAGCAGCAAAGGTGTAAGGATTATTGACAAGTTAGTAACCATGGGAGCACATGAGAACAGTCAGATAAGAATGAGGACTTTTCCAAAAGATGGCAGGACCAACAGATGAGCTGAACTGCATTTGCATTAACATAAATAGCATGGGAGACAAACAGGAGGAGTTGGAAGCCTTTGTGCATCAGGAAAACTCTGCTTTAATGACCATCACAGAAACATGAAGGGTATCTCACATGACACTTTGGAAGGAGAGGCAGTGTGGTGGCCCTGTGTGTGTTTTTTATTGTCTTGAGTTTAATGATGGTGATAATAGGGTTGAGTGTTTATGGGTAAGAAGCAGAGGGAAGGCCTGGCAGACCTGGAGACCAGTGCCAAGTGGTGTCCCTCAGGGGTCAGTGCTGGCACCAGTGCTGTTTAACATCTTTGTCAGTGCCATGGACAGAGGAATCAGTGCACCCTCAGCAAGACTGCAGATGACACCAAGCTGTGTGGCACAGTCGACTTGCTAGAGGGCAGGGATCCATCCAGAGGGACCTGGAAAGGCTGGAGAGGTGGGCCCAGGCCAACCTCATGACATTCAACAAGGCCAAGTGCAAGGTCCTGCACCTGGGTAGGCACAATCCCAAGCACAACTCCAGGCTGGGTGGTGAATGGCTGAGAGCAGCCCTGAGGAAAAGGATCTTGGAGTCTGGGTTGATGAAAAACTCAACATGAGCCTGCAGTGTGCACATGCAGCCTGGACAGAAACTGAGTCCTGGGNCGGGAAGGCTGGGAAGGGACTACTGACAAGGTGTTGCAAAGACAGGACAAGGGGCAATGGGTTTAAAGTGGCAGAGAGGAGACTGAAACTGGATGTTAGGAGGAAGTTCTTTACAGTGAGGGTGGTGAGACACTGGCACAGGTTGCCCAAGGAGGTTGTGGCTTCTCCCTCCCTGGAGGTGTTCAAGGCCAGTTTGGATGAGGCCTTGAGTGAGCTGTANNTTGAGTGCCCTGTACTAGTGGGAGGTGTCCCTGCCTATGGCAGGGGGTTGGAACTAGATGATTCTTGAGGTCCCTTCCAACCTTACCATTCTATGATTCTATGAAATATTCTGTATTAGCTGGATATGTGAGCAAATCCAAGCTAACTAACTAAGTTTGCTCACTGCAAAATTCTAAGCTGAGTTTCCTCAAGCCCGCTTGGTATGTTTATCTCAACGGCCAAGGACGCAGGCTGTGGCAGCTGCAGAAGAATTCCAATAACTACCTGGAATTAAGGCATAACAGTGGCCAAGGGCAAGAAGATTGAAGGCAAACAGGAGGTGTTCTACCAGCAATGCATCCAACTATTCAGTTTCTTCATAACGTGCCTTAGTGAATTAGACCAATTGCAGAATTCCACCAGAGTTTGTATCTGGGCCATTCGAGCCAGCTGGTTGGGTTAAAACCTTGTCCCTTAAATGATTTGACCAATTGCTTTTGTAATGGGCTGGCCTGAACAGTCTGTTAGAAGAGTATATAATGCATGTTCATATTTTAATAAAGGAGACAGTGGCATTGCTTGGATCATATTGGTCTGTGTGTGGCTCTGTCCGGATCTCCTGTCTATTGGCTTAATTCCAGACCCCCCTGTACCAGGCCAGTAGCAGGCACCAGGCCATGCCCTGCTTCACCTAAGGACAATGGTGTGTTTTGTAGGGTTGGTTTTACTGGTGCCTCTGCTGTCCCTCAAATGGCTCTGCTGTTCCTCAGATGTCCCTCCCACCT
The DNA here is from genome assembly GCA_013396675.1 of Eubucco bourcierii. Lineage (NCBI taxonomy): Eukaryota > Metazoa > Chordata > Aves > Piciformes > Ramphastidae > Eubucco > Eubucco bourcierii. The sequence continues at coordinate 864,695 of VWZE01007835.1, forward strand.
GCAGCGTGCACCCAGACTCCCTGATGGTACTAACAAGTCTACCTCGTGTCTGGTTTCAGTATTCAAGGAGAAGCCCCTGCACCCTCCGAGCCGAGCCCAGGCCTTAATCCGGTCGAGACCAACAGAGGACTATTGCTACAGACGATCGATCCTTCAGCTGCTCCGCAACACCAACTTTTTGCTGCTTATGGTCACATATGGTAAGGTCTGGCCTTTCTTCTGTGCTGTTATCACTGCTAGACATGCTTAGCTTCTCCCTCCCTCTCTCTGCTCTGGCAGTAGCTGGCCTGAATTAGAGAATCACAGAATACATCTGGTTGGGAGAGACCTCAAAAAGATCATCCAGTCCAACCCCTGACCCAGCACTGGAGGGTCAACACTAAACCATGTCCCTAAGTGCCAGGTCCACAAACTGTTTAAACACCACGAGGGGCAGTGACTCCACCACAGCCCTGGGCAGATTATTCTGATGCTTGGTAACCCTTTCAGTGAAGAAATATTTCCTAATATCCAGCCTAAACCTTTTCTGGCACGGCTTGAAACTGTTTTCTCTAGCCCTGTCACTTGCCACCAAGAAGAAGAGGCTGCCCTCTCTTCACTCCAATCTCCCTTCAGGTAATTGCTGCCACAGACTAGGACCCCTTCCAGTGCAGTAATTTCCATCCGAGGTCAAAAACAAATGCTTAAGGAAGAAGAAAAGCAATGTAAGCACACAGAGAGCAATGTGCCCTCACTACTCTTTTCCCAGTCTTTGACTGTTTTCTGTTTGGGGGATTTCAGTATGCTGTTGTCCATTTTATCTGGTCAAGAAGCCAATCCAAGTGCTTATCTAAGAAGTGCACGGAACTGTGCGTAAGCGCATGTCACAGCACTGAGTGAAAGTAATTTCCTGAGGAAGGGGTATGGCTGCCAGGCATCCCAGTGGAGGTCATGTGGAGCATGCAGATGTGCAGCCTGTGTCAGCTTCCTTGCCAGTCGCAGGAAAGCAAACAGATTGGAGAATATCGCCTTTTGCCATCTGTCCTTGCACACTGGCTTTGCTCTTTGCTTCTCTTCAGCAGTCTTGGCCTGCTTCTCTGAGGGACAGTGTGATGTGCTCAGTATGTTCCTGATGCTGAATTGTCACGGAACAGCAGTTTTCTCTTTAGCAGAAAAGCCATTGCGACCCCTTCCTGGCTGCACAATAGGACATACTGTTGCCAGCTAGTCTGCAGGGAGTTCTGACCTACCTTCCTACCAGCAGGCTGTGGAAGCTCCTCAGTGGGAAAGTTAAATAGTACTGGAAGTTCTGCCATCCTGCCAGCAGTTGTGCCTAAAGGAGCTGAAGAATGAGTAACAAGGTTGCAGAGAGTGAGGTGGTGGCTTTGTACCTGCTGAGTACAAAGGTTTCACTATAGCAGTTGTGATGGTTTGGGAGTTCCCCCCCAACTTTATAAAGTGGGGCTAGACTCAGCTGGCTGGAAGTTAAGGACTGAAGCTCTATTTACAGCTTAGCACAGTGTACTAACAGAGATACACACAATAGACAGGAATAGTTACAGAAATAGACAAGTTAAAGGTAATACAGAAACACAATCCCTCTCCCAGAAATCAGAGTCCCCAGGAGGGGCTCCCAACCACCCTCCCTCTACCTTACCCCAGGGTTTGCCTTATGTGCGAGGTGAGTTTGGAGGATTGGCCAGGGGGGATTAGAAGCAGAGCGGTTAGTTAGCTTACTCAGCAGAGAGAAGACAAAAAGCTAGAGAGACTGAGACTCTCTGAGTGTCTCATCTATGTTTGTGTTCTTGTTCTTATACATCTCAGCAAACCTGTGAGTGAAGTAGACATCACCAGTGTTTGCTTTTCACAGCCTATAATATAATTATTTTTATTAGAATATTCTAACTAGCTTCAAAGCAGCACAGCAGTCTTCTAGACATGTCCCTCTCAGATAGGCCTTAAGCTCTGCTGATTTGAATTGCAGCCACTGTTTTGTGTTGTTTTTTATAGTACATGATGTCCTTTCAGAAAGTGGAGACAGAAAAGGCTCTCAGGCCGACTGTGTCTAAAAGTCAGACATCTGCTCGGTTTGCACATAGCCTTCAGGAAAAAGAAAGGGAAAAGCATTTGTTCTAACAGGCATAACTAAGTCCAGAGGAGGGAGAAGGTCTCTCAGTATGAAGAACATTAAAATAAGACCTCTCTGTGATAATTCATTTCTAGCAGTCACAAACAACATGGCAAAACTGTTCAGTGGCTCATAATTCTGTCTGTCTTCCTGATGGTGTGTGCATTTATTCTGTTCCTCTCTCTGTCAGCCTCATGTCAATCTCCAGCTTGACTCGAGACAGTGACTGATACTCAGAGGAGGAACTATGCAGTGAAACTGTTTTGTTTTTTTTTTTTTTTTCTTCTAAACTACTCTGGCTTTAGAACAGGGACAATTTTTCCTACTCAAGTCACAAGTTATATTGACCAAGATTGCACCACACGAGTGCAACTGAGTCATCCTCCCTAGCTGACACAAAGATACTTGGCAGCCTCTCTTAGCTTTACTATTAGCACAGTGTGTGTCAGGGGAGAGAAGGGGAAACATGCTGCTTACTTATCTCCCTTGCCTGTACTCTTGCAGAGTGCCAGGTCAGAACAGGTCTGCAGACCTTTGAAGTCTTGGTATTACAGACAGCTGCCAAGTCCTTCCCTGTGGTAAGGCTTGCAGCACTGGAAACATTGGTGGCGTGGTGGCTGTGTTAGTACTAGTGAACTGCTTTTCAGGAAAACCCTCAGGCAGATGTTTCCCAAAGGCTATTGATGTTGCTTCTAGAAAACTGAGGCATAACATGGACTGGACATTAAGAAATTTGAGTTTACTGGGTTGGGCTCTGCATTGGAGAGCCTGTTGCTACTGGAAGGCAGTAGGTGGGAAAAGGATGGGAAGGGCTGGTGAATTGGGAAAGATGAGACAGAATTAGCATTTGAAAAGGTGATAGGACAGTGAGGAGGAGGCAGAGCAGTGAGATCTGCATGAGAAACCATTGTCCAGAAGGATGATGAGGGCCAAGAATAGGGAGACCAATAGTCTGGCATGTGGGAACTAGGCTGTTTAGATGTAGAAGACCTGGATTCTAGTCTGGTTTAATAAGGGCTCTGCCTGGAGCCATAGGCAATAGACTTCCTCTTCTGGACTCTCTAAAATAGAGCAGACACTGTCAAGTGTCAAAACCATTCTTCAGCAGCACATTATAATCAAACCATGGTAACTAGCTAATGAATCAAGAGGTCCTGCTCCCAGCTACTAGTTCTGGTTTTCCTCATCTGCATGGGCAAATGAGCACTGTCCCACTGGAAATAGCACTCTTAGCCTCTTTTGTGGACATTCAAACATCTGTAATTCACACTGAAATTTCACAGAGGAACTGTGGCCTGTGAAATGCCTACAACTTTTGCAAGCCCTTACAAATAACAAATCTGGCACATTGTCTTGATTCTTAGAATATTTTGCCTGACTTGGTGCCAAGTGTTGCTGCCAACTCTGCATAGCTTTCTGCCCGGCTTGGGAGCAGGGGCCCTTCTCTCATTTGGAAAGTGAATGCATCACAGAACTGCTGTGAAGCTAGTGCACTGACAGCATCAGCTACCAGAGCAGTGTCTGGTTGTCTCCACAAGGCTGCTCTCCTCCGGGCTGGGTGAGAAGTAGAGGTGCAGAAATGACTGGTCTATTTTTATGCCCAGCTTCGAAGTGAAGCAATAGTGGATAGGGTTGGTGCTGATCTGCCATGCTTTCATGCCCTAGTATTGCAGTTTGTGGCTTGCCCTAGTGAGCAGACTGCTCCAGAAAGGGAAACAGGATGAAGTGGAATTATGGTCCTGTGGGCTGTTTTGCCATAGCTGTTTGCAAAGAGTAAAATTTCAAGGCTGGAGGGCACCTCCTTGCTGTGAGATCTTTGCTTGTTCTCTCTCATCTCTGGCTGCTGGCCCTGCTGGACTTTCCAACCTTTCTGAGTGACTCTTGTAAAGGACTGGGTGGATTCCTCCTGCCTAAAGAGCGTGTCACTCATCTCAGTGGCCTCTCCTGTAACCTCCTGACATGTGTTTGGAGCAGAGAGCATTGTCACAGGCAGTGGACTTATTTGGGAGTCACTTGCATGAGATTCTTCACCTGTTCTCTGTGCCATGAGTGAGCTCTACTTGATGTCAGAGACGGCATGGGAAGAATTTGTGATGTGTCCACCAGCTGCCAATCTTGTGGCTATTCAGGATGCTTCATGAGCTGTGTAGGGCAATGGGTATCCAGTGTCCCAGTGGAGGGGTGAGCTAGGCACAGGATCGCTGAGTCCTTCAGGGTCAGGGTTGCTGGGGGCCTTCAGGTTTAGGGGAGCTGAGGATTTTCATAGAATCATAGAATGGTAAGGTTGGAAGAGATCTCAAGAATCATCCAGTTCCAACCCCCTGCTATAGGCAGAGACACCTCCCACTAGCACAGGTTACCTCCAACCTGGCCTTGAACACTTCCAGGGAGGGAGCAGCCACAACCTCCCTGGGCAACCTGTGCCAGCGTCTCGCCACTCTTGCTGTAAAGAACTTCCTCCTAACATCCAGTCTAAATCTCCCCTCTACCAGTTCAAACCCATTGCCCCTTGTCCTGTCATTGCAAGACCTTGTCAATAGTCCCTCCCTGTAGGCCCCCTGCAGGCACTGGAAGGCTATCTTTGTTGCCTTTGTCAAAGCTCTGCCTGCTAGACTGTACTTCTGTGTCGTGCATTGCAGTGTTTCTGTTTTTAGCTGAGACTGAAAAAAGAAAGGCAGGAAGTGGGAGCTTGACATGTGTCTGTTCTGTCAGGATTTCACGCATCCAAGATGGAGTTTTTAAACCCATGCCTCCTTATGGAACCTGTAAGTAGGAGCTGCAGTGGCGAAATCTCTGTTCCTATCCTTCCCCCCACTGAAGCCTTGAAGAGAAACTGCCTGCAAATGTAAATGACTTTCTGAGAAGAAAGAGGTGCTGACTGTTACAGATCTCATCCACCTGGGGAGGGTTTCTCAGTATCACCCAAGGTCAGAATGTGGCCTTTGTGGTACTGCTGGTCCAGCAGCCACGTGGATGTTTTTGACTACTGGAAGCAGAACTCTTGTTTTTTGTTGAGGTGATCAACTCAACCAGAGTTGTATGTGAACTGGAGCAGAGTGTCTGAATGGGGCTTGACCAGTATCACCCCAATGGTTTCCATTCTCACCTTGTGTGATACTGAGAAAGCTTCAGCAGGTGGCTGAAGCCACTAACAGTTAATCTAACTTCCCTTTCAGAAAGACAACTACTTTCACATTTTCACTTTATTTTTCTTTCCCCCCACCACCTCCCCAGGCTTCAGTGGTATCTTTTCAAATATAAGACCTTTCCCTTACAGACACACATGCCAGGTGCCTGGGAGAAGTGCTGTTTCTGCTTCACTATCAGCTCTGCTCCTACTTGTCTTCCGATGTCTCTTAGCTTGGAGAAGAGGGTTTTTACTGTTTTTTCAGGGGGAGGAATGCTGTCAGGGTCTTCACTGGAAGGAAACCACACAGGTCAACGGCACTGGTGTTGATTGAATTCCATTGTTAAAGATGTGATGCTGAGGCAGGTGCATTTTTTGCTATTTTACCTTGGCTGGAGGGAGGAGAAGAATAAAATGCTAAAGACAAATATGACTGTGAGGAAGTGTTGAGACCTTATGAAGAACTTGCAAGACTTTTCAGTACCAGGAATGTGCACAGCCCTACCTCTAGCTGCTCTGGTGAGAACCATCCTGAAACTGCAGGATGCCTTCTCCTGTATGCTGCCTTCTGGCTGTCCTTGGTCTGCATTTATTTCAGTAACCTATGTCTAGCCAGTTCAGCTCTCTCTCCTGTGTACTCAGCAGCCTTGTTGGGTTTGCTACCTGGATTATTTGGATTGCTTCTCCTGAATATCTCTTTCTCTATGTTTCTGCCTGGCAGGAGAATAGCAGGCTTTGAATGTGCTGTGTTTTTATCCCTCAGGTCTGAATACAGGTTGCTTCTACGCCCTCTCCACTCTGCTGAGCCGCATGGTGATCCGTCACTACCCAGTAAGTTTATTCAACCCCTGTGGCTCTCTGCTGCTTGCTGGTTTCCAGTGCTGGCTGCCAAAGAAGAATCAGTGAGAAATGCAGTGCCATGGCAGCTCTGACTATCTTTGGCACAAGTTGGTTGGCTGGCAGGAAAGCATTAGTTCCTTCATTTGTTTACACCACCCAATGCAAAACCTGGTGAGCTCTAACAAAGACAACTCCATTCCACCCTAAGTGAGAGCGTCTTCTTTTGAGAAATTCTTCCAGCAATTGCCTTGCCTCTGTCCTGTTCCCTACAATGATTTTAGCCAGGGCATCTGTTCCAGGAGCTTGTCCACACTCATCCTTTGATGAAAAAAGGGTGACATACCTCAGCAGCTGAGCTGCTGTAGAGCTTACTGCTGTGGCTGCAAGCTGGAGAGCTCCTCTCCATGGTAGCTTTTAGTGGATCTCAGTATTTCCTGGTTGATCTGACCCAAATCCTAACACCAGGGAGCAAGCTTCATATGGTTAATGCTGACTCCCCTGAGAGGGTCTATTCAAGCTGGCCAATGTTCACCTTTTTCTCTAGGCTGGCTCAAATTGAAGTACCAAACCACTTTCCTGCATGGGCCAGAATGGGGCACTGTATTGGCTCATAGTGGGCCTAAAAGTGCTCTTGCAACTCATAGAATGATTAAGGTTGGAAAAGACCTGAGATCATCAAGTCCAACCATCAATCCAACATCACCATGCCCACGAAACCACGTCCCAAAGGCTGGTTTGTGTCTTACTGGCAGAGGACATGCATGGGACACTGACTCTGGTGTCTCTTTTCGTTTGGGTTCTCTGCAATTTGCTTCTAGGTTGGGTATGACTCGGCTTCTCCATTTGTATGAGTGTGTGTGTGTCTCACCACAGGGGGAGGAGGTGAATGCTGGCAGGATTGGACTCACCATTGTACTGTCGGGGATGGTTGGGGCCCTGATCTCTGGCATCTGGTTGGACAGAACCAAAACCTACAAGTAAGTCCCTTATTTGCCTCTGTGCCCCTAGTGACCATAATCTTCCCCTGTACTGTACAAGTTGGCAGTCCAGGGACTGAACCAATGAGAGGGTTTGTAGGATACGACACCAAGCTGGGGGCTGATGTTGCTGGGTTGGAGGGCAGAAGGGCTCTGCAGTGGGACCTTGACTGCTTGGACAGATGGGCAGAGTCCAAGGGGATGGAGCTCAACAAATCCAAGTGCCAGGTGCAGCACTTTGGCCACAACAACCCCATGCAGAGCTACAGGCTGGGGTGGGAGTGGCTGGAGAGCAGCCAAACAGAAAGGGATCTGGGGGTGCTGATTGACACCTGCCTGAACATGAGCCAGCAGTGTGCCCAGGTGGCCAAGAAGGCCAATGGCATCCTGGCCTGCATCAGCAATAGTGTGGCCAGCAGGAGCAGG